>JABUQX010064437.1:0-40787 GCA_015478945.1 Trachelipus rathkii | reverse complement strand
ATTATTATAATAATTAAAATGAATAATTAATAATAATAATAATAATAATTAATAATAATAATAATAATAATGATTTACAAAACCAGTTTCGAATTATAAAAGTATTTAGATTAGAATTTAATACATTTTGTGGTGTTCGTTTGTCTCTTGATCATATATATATATATATATATATATATATATATATATATATATATATATAGATATATTATATATATATTATATATATATAATATATATATTATATATATTACAAAGGATTGTATCATTATGATATGTGTAAACCTTATACGGATCTTTACAATATATATATATATATATATATATATATATATATATATATATATATATATATATATATATATATATATATATATATATAACACGAGATAATTAAATTATGATGCTTATTATATTTATTTTGTACCTCGTTAATGAAGTAAATAAGCATTATTATTATAATTAGGTCGTATCTGTATTACTTCACTTGGAAATTTGTATCTTGTAGAAACTTTATTCACGTAGCATGAGAGGCTAGCCTCCTATTTTTCTCCTAACTCTAATGTCTAGCGAATCCTATCAGGTTTGGTGAAAGTTTGTCCTATTTATTTGATTTTTTTTTATGGAAGAAGGGAGTGTGCCACAAGATAGTTGTCCTTTGTGCGACGCTCTTCGCGTTGGGATTAAAAAATATATGGTTTCCTATATTTCAACCCTATTCAAAAATGCTCCCATAACATGAATGGTATTGCAGTGTACATCTCTGGAATCAAATTTTTGTATGTGCGATTTCATCTACAACTAACAGTTTCTAGACTAACAACTTGGTCCAACGTACATGGCTTTATATTTTCATGTAAGACTTTCCAGACTGAAACTGCAAGTTAAATTTTTGGAATCATTTTGGAAGAAAAATTGTCATGTCTTTCTCATATCCATTATCAGAAAACAAGTTTTCATAGGCCTTTGGGACTTCATCACCTCGCTTCTACCACCTGGGGTGCAAAGGAGAACCCAACTCGGATTTTTCATATATTTGGTGAGAACGAGATTGGATTACAGATGTATAATATTTCAAAAGTCCTTCAAATCCTTTCTACACCCGAACTCTTTCCAAAATGAGTCTCTGCATTGCCACTGGAACTTTCCGTTCTTCGACAAAAGACAACTTGAAGGTAAAGGTAGATGTAATGACTTTCTCTAAGAAGGAGAAGTATTTATTTGTGAACCTTTACACGCACAGTTCTGACTTACGTCCTTACTGGTCATTTTGCGTCTGAATATCCTCTTATCTAATTACGAGTCGTGTTGCCATGCATTTACGAAAACTATTAAACTCATTTCGGGTATGTAGGATGTCAACTTCAAAAACTGATACTCGCCCTTTAATATTCGATGCCGACTTCTCTCACCTTGACCTTTGTTCAGATTCAGTGAAGGTATTCGCCTATAGCTGTTATGACAAGTTCAGAGTGAGAACCTCTTACGTCTTTTTGGATTCCTTTCTCTCCCTCTCTATACCATCCTGTACCTCTGTATTTATTTATAGCAAAGCTAATGGTGGTGATTCTAGCAATAAGTATATCTCAGCCATCAAAGAGAATAAAACTAATCATCTTATCTGGTCAAAAGTGCACTTCTTGCCTTAGCGAAACTAGAACTTGCATCATCATCATCATCATCTCCGACCCCCAAAGTTTACTTCTAAAGGGGAAAAAAGGGCGCATTCATCGTCAAATTCGCTACAAATTCTAAAGTCAGACTTTTATGAGTTTCTGCAGGGTTATGTATCATTCTGGCATCCCGGGAAAGAACTAGCTGATAAAAAGTGGTTTCCGGTAGCTACTTAGAAATCCAGTAAAATGTATTCCCTCCCCCTTTCAAAAATAGTTTTAATACATGCTAGGAGATAGGAGCAGGGCTTGTAGCGGTACACTTTTTTCACTTTTTTTAAACTTTTTTTAGCTTAGTCATTTTTTTTCACTTTTTTAAGCAATTTTACACTTTTCTTCACTTTTTTGGGGCAACTAGGTTACTTGGAGATATCTTTTTCTTCTGTTTTACCTGTGACTGAATTAAAAAATGTGGTTTAACTACAAAACAGTTTATTGAACTCAAGAACTGGAAAAACATAGGTAAATAATTGTTTAATTTTAATTTTCAGGTTTGTTTAAATAATTAAATAATAACTGAATAAAAGTTTTTGAAAATTTGAAATTTGTTGAGATGGAAGATGTAAGTTTCAAATGTCTTGGTTGGATAGAACTGATCCTCAAGTCTTCAAAATTAGTGAGTGGGGAAAGAAACAGGTCAGACAGCGAAAATCTTTTTGTAAAATATGCATGAAATGCATAAGACAATTTCCTCAAATGGCTTTCCAGCAGTTATACAACATTCAACTGAAAGCAGTTCATAATCAATTACAGCAAAGTTAATTAAACAAAGATCAGGTATAATTATTGCCTAGTTGCTAATGCTAAATCAAAACCTTACCTTATTTCTCTAACTCCAGAGCCTCCTTCCATGGGACGTTTAGCATATAAACAATACATTTCTTACTGAGAGAGAGAAGAGAAAAAAAGGAGACTCGGAGATGAAGCTGCAAAGACTGAACAAGACAAAAAAAAATTGCTGAAGAGAAAACAAAAACTTGACCAAAAAAAGAAAAAAAATTTCAGAGTGAACGGAATTGATTGCACGAAAGGAAGAGGCAGAGCAAAGTGGAAGTGCAGGCAAACTGTTATTGGAAGCTAATGAAAGATTGAAGAGAGCTGTTAAAGAAGAAAAGAAATTTTAGTGAAGCAAGCTTGCCCCAAGCGATGCTGGAAGGTGTCCTAATGTTCAGAAAGAGGCATCTGAAAAAGACGTGGTGTGGAAAATTTACAGGTTGCTGTAGAAATAAACGAAAAAGAAGTTCATTTCGGGACTTTTTCCTAGCCATTAATTTTTATAATTATTAGGTTGTTTTTTCTGTAACCAAATACAGTAAGTGTATTTCAAGTATAGTATTATTCCATTTTCTTTACATTATGACTTTCTAATAACATCTTAATTATTATATACTTTCATCTTCTGTTATTTATATTTAACTTTACTTAATAGTTTCAGACATCATAAATACTTTAATTAAATAGCAGCACGTTATAGTAAAAATTTTCTTCCATTCTGTTTTATTTAATGAAAATTTAAATTCTTTCACGTTTTTCTTCAAAAATATGCTAATTTTTGTCAGCATTTCAGTCATTTTTTTCACTTTTCAGCAATTTCGGTCATTTTTTACTTTGTTTGGTCAAAATTTTATTCACTTTTTTTCACTTTTTTTTTTTATAAGAAACTCGCTACAAGCCCAGTAGGAGGGAAGGTGCATACCGCGAAGCCCATCGTGAGGAGTTGCTCTTTTCCTTACTGGTCAAGTCGCCACGAGAGGTGGCCTTTTACACGACGAGAATGTCACAAATTTAACTCGAGTTTTTATATATATATAATATATATATATATATATATATATATAATATATATTATATATATATATATACATTATATATTATATATATATATATATTATATATATTATATATATAATATATATATATATATATATATATATATATATATATATATATATATATATATATACATCATTTTTATATAATATATATAATAATATATATATATATATATATATATATATATTATTATTATATATATATTATATATATCCCTGCAAGGGATATTGATTCTTATTATGGTGTTATGCTCTTGATTACAACCTAGAGCATGGCATACTAATAAGAACCAATGCTAGGGGGAACCCTAGCAGTACTATGTGCATTCGTGCATTATCATTTTTCACATACATAATCTTCATCCTTTCCCTTAATTTTTCATATCAATTTTCTGTCTAGTCAATCCATCTTTATCACAATTAATATTATCATTATATATTTATTTTTTATTTATTTTATTTTATTTTTTTTAATTTTCACCCATTAGCTCATTTCAGTGCTTGAACGTAGGTTGCCCTCCCTTTTTTCACGTCACAGCCCCTTGGGCTATCCGGTGCCTCTTCTCGCATGGGTTTTCATTTCGCCTCACTTCCTCCCCGTGGATGAGGATACAGGAGAAAAATTGGTCTAGCTTACCTTTGACCGGGCCGCCAATAGTAGGGAACCCGATCCTTGGCTAACCACTGAGGAGGCTGTTCTACACTTCGGTGTATAATCTCGGGCTATACGTGAATATACAATGTGCCGTATGGTACACGTGGGAAGGGGGGAGGTAAAACGGCGTAGAGTTCCGGGAGGATCTTTCGAGGCCACATCCACAGTCTACCCTACGGGGTGGGGTCCGGGAGGTTGTATAGATCTCTGGTGGCCTGTAACTCCTTGTGGGAAGAAGGATCACCCTTTCTTATGAAATTTACGTCTTTCAATCCCATCATGTTATTTGCTTTTGTTTCATTTGTTTTATTGTAATATTTGCTCATCTATGGAGACGAAGTTTGTGGTTTAATATTTTATAGAAAAGTCAATAAAAAAAGAGTTTTTAAACCAAGGTGAGTTTAACAACAACAACAACAACAATTACCATTTGTCGAGTTCCTAGACTAACCCCACCTGGGCCATTACTACTACAGCAGGTACTTCTACACCTGAGGGTCCTTTGCATAATTTCAGCGATTCGTCGATTGGCATGCCTCTAACACCCCAGGTGCCCTAACGGTCATAGCAATCCCGCAAAGGTACCCACCGTCATAGTTGTTCTTATTCCTTTACTCCATATGCTGCTCCCCCTCCAGGAATGCCAGCTGATACATCATTCCCGATATATTACATATTGCGATGCACTACTCCAATCCAAAGCTCTTACTGAGGAAAAACCATTCTTAGCAAGCACTTGAAGAATTTTAGGATTGAAAACCTCCAGTGAATTAACTCAAGAAGATGAGGGTCCCTTTGTTCAAAGCTCACACCTGAAAGTTCAAAGTTCTATTTTGTCATCCTTATTTCTACACATGAAATAAGAAACGCATCTAAAGGCACTATCTATTCTTTTGAGCAGAAAGACGAAGATACTGCTGTCATTTTAAAAAACCTCCAGCAGAAAAGATTTTCCGTTACAAACATTAGATTCCCTAAATAGTTTCAATCTTCCATGCTATGACACCAAGGGCGTTAGCGATTTATTTTATAAACTCTTCAACCCACAACAGGGGAAAATTTTAGGGCTCGCAGGCAGTTACAATGTGTCGCCGCTGTTTATCCTCGACCCAGACGTTGCCCTTTAAATGTCAAGGTTTGGTCATCCCCGAAATACTGTAGGGGATCGGATGACATATGCCCAGTCTGCGGAGAATTAACTCACATTCCTAGTGAAAATACACCACTCTGTAAAAACTGTGGACCCACAGCTTCTTCCTTCATATTGCGCGTCTACTGTTAACAGGGGTTTTCGAGTAGAGTTATGTCCATACATAAATGAGCAGGAAGAGTACATACGCCAGCTCAACTGAAATATCCTTAAATGTAAAGGCAAATCTCTACGCGGCAATTCAGCTTCCCATACTTCCGCATGCGTGCTTAATCCACCGCGGCACAACCCCATCCCAAGTAGAACTCCTCCCAAATCCCAGCGAAACTTCAGCAGTTACTCATAACCTGTTCCGCGCTGATTATTGCCACCATTAGCCGATTCTCACAATAGTGCAAAGCAGACCCTTTCATACCAACATGTCCTGCCAAAATGCCAATCATAACCATTCCAGAGTTCTAGTTTTCAAAACAACAATGATAAATACTTAACGTATAACCACAAAACTTAGAAACTTTTAAGCCAAGACACACTGTCCTATACCTACCCCAATATGTCTCCCAAACTCACCGCAAGAGGGACGTCCCTATTACGCTCCACTAATTATTAAAGTCCGAAAAGGTATTGTCAAACCACAAAGAAAAATAATATATCACCAGCTTATATATTTATTCGCTATAAAATACAAAAAGTCGAATTACTAAACGCAAAACCAACATTACCTATACTAAGAATCGCAATCGAACGGAGAGACTTTACGTTAAGTCAGTTCTTGAGACAAGAGCTAGTACTCAATTAGATTTACCCAAAAAAATACAGCTATCGACAAAACGCAAATCAACCTCCTGATAACTTGCATAAGATTATTCCAGCATTTTCTGAATTCAATAAATAGACTACTTCCGAAGTTCATATTTCACAGCAATCCCCAAAGGAATTTCAATGCCTTAGAGGGTTTTGAAATGAGATAATAAGCCTCCAAATTTCATGATATGAAGATCCACTCTCTTTCTAATGCTTCCTGCGATTTCGAGAGAGGCGAATGGAATCCGTCCAACGTAATCGCTGCAAACTCTCTAAGCGTTCTGGATCTGTTGGATGACATTATTTATTCTCCTTAAACAATTGTCCACATCTTCGCCAAAAATGCTCATCTCTTAAATCAATTGGTTCCATTCCTGAAATTAACTTGCAGGCATGACTTAATGGCAAATTCTCCAGTATCAGACTTTGTGGTGCGAAATCCATAATTCATGAACACCGTATCACTTAACACTTTACTCAAAGAAGGTACACCTTCCTTCCCATTTCCATGGAAAATACGCTCCATGTCCACCAGACATTTCTAGAATTGTCTGCTATGCTTGTAAATATTGAGATTTCGACTCCTATTCCTAAACACAATAAGATGGACTTGGTTAACTCAATTTTATCTCGCATTCATGGCGAAGCCCTTCACCAAAGTACACTTGAAACCTCCTTCACACAAAAGCAAAGTTCCATAAACTAATTCTCTGTTCGTACGATATCTTTACCACCAGGAGTTTGTTGCCCCTCCTCTCGAGCCACATTCTCAGCCTATTCCTATCAGCTGAATATTACATCCAAACTACCCTAGTCACATAGAGACAATTGGAAAATCTCATAATTATTTATTAAACACCAGCATAAGCCACTTTATCCATTCCAATGGAATTGTTACGTAGTTACTATTCAATTATTGAAGAACTTGTTCAACTTAATGTAATATGTACACAAAGTGTATATGTTTTGCATAGGAACTTCAGTCGAATATGCCATCGAACTTCTTTCAACCGTCGGAAAATAAATCGGAGTGGACACTTGCTTAGAAAGAATGACAAATAATAGGAGAGGTGCAGGAAGACTATTTCATAAAATTGCCCCTATATCTCCGTCCCTACTTCAGCAACTTTAATTGCGAAATAATATAAGTGACAGCACAACGAAATTCATATTGCACCGACCTGAACTTCAGTCTAAAACGATAGATAAACATTGAAGACGAAAGTAGTAGTGAATTTACTAAGGTGGACTTAGCGATCTTCTTATAGAGCAGTTCCCTATTCCGAGTTGTAAATAACGAAGGAGACTTCACAATCTCCGCCACTCCCTATTTAATGGGGCCCGACTCATGTACAGATTGTCTAAGTCCAAGATCCTTAGTAAATCGTCAACCCTATTTCCTGTGAGAATCCCTTAACAACTAGAGCTCACCATAATATTGATAACGTTTTAGATTACACACAACTTTAATTCCTGTAAATTGATATTTCCTTTTGTTCCCATTCGCCTATAATGAGTTCAGCATATCTGAGGATCCCGCTATGATTAGTTATACAGCTATTAATCTGTCTGATTTTCTTATACCAATAGGTATTAAAGACTTGTACCGAGCAATGTTTAAAATCTAATCCAGGTTGGCGTTCTTATGGGACCAAGGGAATGCTTCTTTTTATCAGGCCACAGCGTATCCCACTTTTCTCCCGTCAATAAAGCGGCTTCCGAGTGTTGAGATGCCTTTAACTCTCTTCCGCAACGAGTCTGTCATCCAAGCGAGCAGCGGAAGGTATGCATTCGCAATCTTCGAACCAGGGTAGAAGGCAGAACCACCTTAGTAAATGTCCCAATGCGCAGCTGCAGCAAACAACGTAGCGAAGACGAAGAAGAACACGGTACAGGGCAAGATAAAGAACGACCCGTACCACACCAACATGATTCATTTTTTAAGTATCTGTGCGAGATCTCTGGAATATAATCGCCCAACACGTACAAAACAATATTTTCGAAACTTAGTATTTCGACTCGTTCACTCCACGAAACTGCCCTTCCTTTAATGTTGAAAGTTGCTCAGAAAATATCTAACGCCGCTCTAACAGCTCTCCACCCACCAGTCCTCCGTTATTTGTCTGATAAATGACACATCGAGTCTCTCCTGATGAATAGCTGTTGCAGCTATGCAGTTAGCTATTACTAGTTTATTTGTCTAAGCCAACTCGAAGTTCTTAACGCGATCCTGAGCCTTTCAAAAATTAGAACACTGCACTGCCCAAACTATTGTTCAAACAGCGAGAAACGGAAGAATACTACCTATAACCGCTTTTTACACTTGCAAAAGTGATCAAACTGACAATGGCATAATAGCAAAGACGGTTGCTCTTATCCCAAACATGATACTTGTACCATTAATGCTCCTATAATCCATCCTCGGCCATCAGCATCTTTGCTGGGTCTGTAACACAGATCTGTTATCGAATCTGCTTATCCATTCTATTTGGATTACAGAACTTGCAATTCCTATCCCCAAACCGTGATGGAGAAGATCCGTGAGTTGGCGGACAATCAAAAAACCAATTTCTCTGACATGTCACACCAATTTAATTAATGGAGAAAATGGTTTCAGGCCGCCTTCTACCAGTTTGGTTTCAATAAAAATCGTTTTTCTTAAACTCGTGCAGTTTTTTATCCACAAAAATCGATCGACTACGATCCCATTGTTACAACTGGACCTGACATCCGGAAATGCCTTATCAACTCGGATGGATGGTTCCTTGGTGTATTTTTTGACCTTGAAAAGGTGTATGACACAACGTGGAGAACTTGGTTCTCCTTAAACTCCACTCTCGGTTTCTGTGTACATGCTCCCTCTTTTCATTAAATGTTTTTTGTTTAAAAAGATCCATCCAGGGGTCATGCTCTTTTTTTCTGTCACGCCCTTTTACTTTGGGTGGAAGGCGTCGCAGGATAGGTAGTCTAAGGTGTAATTACTATTTGTTCTCGGATTCTAATGCGATATCGGTACTCTATCCACATCAACGGTTTCAATTTTCTCTCCTATGTTGATGACCTTGCGCCTAATATATAGCCGGGGTCTTGCAGGCTTGCCTTCCTCGAACGAAACTCAACTAAAATGAGCGAATATTTACATGTGGTACTTCCCATGGCTCGATTTATCTACTACCAAAACGCTCAGCAAGTTACTTTTTTTTAAAAAAAAAAAAAAAGCGGAGAATCGACACCTGCCACGCTCCTCATCCCGCGAACTCTTAATCTTATATGGTTTTGACCCATCACTACTTACTTCACATGATCAATTTATAGGGACTCATTCTGTTATGACACATTGTACATACGACCGCATATTAAACTCTGAAAAAAAGAACTCTTAGTTCATTCAGCCAGTGCATCCTATTACTTCAAATCTCGCAGCTTCAAAAATCTTAGGAGGTCTCGATCGCAAGTTCTCTTTTACAGTCTCTATGTTTTCGCTTGCCATAGTCATCGCAAGACTTGGACTCATGACTGTGTTGCATCTGGGCAGGCTCCAATACTCGACTAACCTGTCTATAGGATCCATCCAAAAGCAGACGGTGATCCGTATTCCACTGGAGGCACTTGCAGATAGTCCCCGGGGATTCTTGAAAGGTTGATCCAATAGTGAATGCCACTTCTTTCTCTTCGAGGGAATCCTCATTGGCTGCACAATTATATTCTTCCTTTCAAGCCCCAATACCGGTCGCTCTCACCGATTTCCTGCGAGATGTACCTCAGTCCTTAATTACTCGTGTATTTCGCACACATTACGTTATTGGCACCCTTTTTATAAGGGTGGCTCTGCACCCTTCTCTTATGACCAGAAGCCGTTAAAACCTGCTATTCCCCTTTTGATCCACCATTTGCCTGGTCCTATCGACCCCTACTCTCTCCAAATCTAGAGGTTCATCCCTGCCTGTTTCAGCTTGTTAAGGCATATTTCTAATCTCATTCTGCACGTTCAGGCGACTGGAATTTACTCCAAGTGTTTACTGACGCTCTAATAGGTAGCGTGCGTCCTCTTGACGTCTTCCTGACAGGCAACCACTCCATACCTCCACCCTCTCATGTTTTCCAATTTTTGCAGCAAGATTATGTCGATATAATAATGAATTGCCTTTCTTCGAATTCTATTCAGTAACACAAGACCACTCTTATTGTCATTTACTCAGATCCATCAGCGCACACTCCAGGCGTTTAAAACCCCTTATTTTCTTAAAACGCAATGTCCCGCTGTTATAACAATTTCTCCGGTCTGCATTCCACTCCCGTCAAAGAAAATACAAACAGAATACTATGTTGGACCACCTATAATGTAAGGTATAAGGTCACGACAATAGAATCGCCGACAGGAGGCCTCAAAAGTGGCTGTCACTCTTCTTTCGGATTGTTCCAGGTACCCCTACAGGATGCCATATCACGCAAGGCGCCTCCAATCAACTGTATTATCCTGCTCATTCTTCAGACCATAGGAGCTCGGTCTTATGCATATAATAAAGGCAGTCAGAATACGTGATTACTAATTGAGGTTAATTAAGAGCGTTACTTTCTATGAATAACTAGTAATTAAAGCGAGCTATAAGGATGATCGAAAAGTAGTCTTTCTCCATACTGACAAAAGCACTATTACACGAGGTAGGTACTTTGCAACGCATCTCGATAGTGTGACCACCCAATATCACTTAAGAAGCCACTTTACATGTCACGGCGATTACCCTACTCCATACTGACAAATATTGCATAATTACGGAGTCGCAAATAACTCACTGCAAAATATCTTCTACATAAGATATCTATCCAGTGATTTGTACCTACTAAATGAGCCCCATTCGCCGTGTATAATAAGAAGATTTAATTTTCCGTTCATTGTTCCTACTTTATGGTCATATACCTTCTAAAAATGTGTTATCCATATTAATATCTTAATCTTCTCGCTAGGACGTAAATTCTATTTCTCTCTTAACTTATCAAGAAGGCTGTAAATATTCTTTATAAGATATGATTTCGTCAATGATCCAGCTACCCCAAAGTGATTAGACATCGTAGGCATTCTCTATATTAGTAGGTTTTTTTTTATTCTTCAGGATACACTTTGACATTTCGCCATTCCAATTTTTTTTGACATTTAAAACTATTGTTCATATTGAACTGACTTTTTGTAAAGTTGATTATCAACCCAGTTTTTTGTTGTGGTGAGTCCTGTACATTAACTCCAATATATATACTATATATATATATATTATATTGATACTATATATATTAAAATTATACAAGCAATTATATATAATTATTATATATATATATTTATATATAGTATATATATAATTATATTATATATATATCATAATATAATAATATATTATAATAGTAATATATATTATATATATATTATATAGTATTTTATTTCTTTGTATGAGTATCTGTCAGAAGATTACACAAAATTAAATCAAATGAAACAAATTACAGCTTTACCTAAGATTACGTAGGAATACGAAACTCACTGAATGTAATAAAGATAATAAAATAAGAATAAGAACAAATAAACATTTAGCAAATATAGGAAATTTAAGGTAAGATATCCAAAAACCTTACACGCTGTATGAAGTATATAACTTATGATATACACTTTTTAAATGGATAAAATCACTAAGAACCTAAACGTAACGAATAATTTTACCCTCACAAGAAATTCAGTAATTATAACCAAATATAACTGATAACATGCCTGGCAGAGAGTTAATCATGCGCAGGAAGTTTTTAATACTCTAGCTGATCAAAGTATAATAGCTAATCAGTCTCAGAAGCTAGAAAAACCTACGCAAAAAGTTAACCTTTCAAGCTATGGTCAGATTTAAAAGAATTAATTTTATTTCAACTTCTCTTTCATTACAGGCCTTAATTAAATACAGGATAATTTTATTTAATTAGTAATAGGATCAAGTTGAAAGCACATTTGACATGAACTACTGTGAGCCGTCAAGGCACCGAAGCAGTGTCAGGCATTTAATAACCACTTTCGATTTCTACTACTAGCGAGAAATCGCAGCATAAAGCGACAAACATTATCACAAGATAAGAAGCTCTTAATGCCGGCCGAATACGCGTATCAGTGCACTCTCACTCATTATTTTGTATATAATGTATGCCAAGTGTCTCAAATGAAGTCAACTATGCCTCAATATAATGATATTTTGTCTAGAATCAAATGATCAAAGTAGTCGAGCCAAGTGCAATCAAGATTCAGTGACGTTTTAAACATTCTCGTAATCAATAGGATAGTCTCGTTGAAAAACGATTCACGTAGCAAAGAAGCTTGGATCACCTTTTCAATTGATTTTACAGCCTCGAAACGTACGGAATTCCCGGAACGCTATTTTCGAAAAGAGATCCCAGGGTCATACTGTTTTACGAAGAACGAAATTGCGACGAGAAATTGACACAATCAGCTTGACAGAATAATACACGAAGAATTTAAGTCAATTTCAGCAAGCTTCTGATTTAAGTGAAAATGTTTCGTTCTGACGTCTCGAAGTGTTAGCGTGTTATGTATGTATATGATTGGTAGCCCCGACGCAGAGCGATCAGGCAGAATTTATTTAGTGGAGAGACCAAAAACCAGCAGCCAGTTCACCAGTGTTCCGATACGACAAGCCTTATACGACCAGAAAGACCACTGGTTCTCTGTCTTTATCCAGGTGTTCAAGTCTCGGCATTGGCTCAAAATCATAAGGTAATAATGCTGAGCTTGTTTGTTAACTCTAGATCAGTGTAGCAAGTATGTTGAAAGAAGCTTGTCGAGTTAAAACTTGTCAAAAATTATCTTCGCTTCACTATGACTCACCTTAGGTTGTCAAATTTCTATATTGTCAATGATGATATGTACCCAACACTATCAAAGATTTACGTTAATGATGAGCTTTGATGACGCGAGATAGAAAATAGATTTTCACTGCTCGAAAGGCTTGAAAGATTTCTCTGCGAGTTTTCTTGATTCTTCTTTTTGGTCTTGCGTCAAGACGGAACATTTATTTATTCCTATAGTATTATATGATAAATAAATATTCATTAACATTTTCCTTTTAATGAATAGCAATTGTTGAAGAGTTATCTCTAAGTAAACTTTTATGTTCATGCCTTTTCCTTCATAAAAGCAGATTTCACCAAAAAAAAAAGATACTGTTGATGGTATTTTTAAGATAGTTTTAATTCGTGTATGAGGAATTGTGGGAAAGCCGTATTTCTTTCATCGCGAAAGCGCAGATCAGGTTTATTATATGGGGAAACAATTTGAGGTCCCCTCCCCTGGCTTACCGAGTCCCTCGCTACACACATATATATTTATGATATAATATAATTATAGTAGTATATATTTAGTAATTAGTATTATTTATATATCATATATATATAGTATATAATAGAATATATATTAATTTAATATATATTAATAGGTGTATTATAAATTTCTAGTATACTAATGATATAATATATATATAATGATATTATATTATATTATCCAGTGGGTATTGTGTACGAAAAAATACTGTGTCACAAAAGTTCGGGAAGGTTCCGCGTTCAATCACCCATCTTTTGAGATAGGAGCCGCAGTTTACTAAGAGACTAAAACTACATCTGTCCTTTGTACATTCAAAACTTTCCCTTGAACCTCTTTCCTACGTGTGACATCTGGACAACTATCTTTTTCTATAGTATTAATCTATACGGCAGGTAGTCGCAGGGACGTGAGCCTCTCGCTATTCCTCCACCAGTGCACTCACCCTCGCTACAAATTGGGTTCCCTTGCTTTTTCACCACGATTTGAGTGTCTAGAAATATAATAAGGCTCGGTCGTTGTGGTTGATGTCCACTCTCGCTTTCCAGCCACCTTGCTTTTTGTGCGAACTCCTTGCTCGCATCGATCTTCTTCCAGCTGTATTCAATCATCCTTCTTAAGTACGGTTTCTTCTACCATATACACAGGCACCGAAGTTCCGGTGGTAAGGTACTGTATAATATTTATGTGAGAGTGAGTATATTATAAAAGTATATATAATATAGGATAGTATATACTATATAGATAATATATATAATATATATATGATGATACGCCTAATTGCGTCCAAGAAATATCTATAATATATTTAGTGTAGATATATATATATATATATATTTAAGATAGATAGATTTACTATACCTCTTTAAAATAAATAACATGTCTGTGTGATTAAGTATTATAATATATATACATATATATTTAATATATAAATATATATAATAATATTAAGTATATAATCCGCACAAAGAGGTATTGGATTCTTGTTACCATGATCTTATACTCTTGACGTGAATAACCCATAAGAACATATAATCATCAGTATCAAGACCAACCAAATAAACTTGGGGGTCGATTACATTGCTTACGTGTCGTCCAGCACTAGTATTGGGATTTGTCACAAAAGGAAATGCTTTGAATCTTTTTATTTCACTATCCCCCTCTTTTTTCATACTGTCTATATCTTTCAACCCTTCTTCTCTATCACAATTTCTATCCTCTTTTTTGTTTTTTTTAATTCCAACCCATCAGTCCCTTTTTCTAACTTTGCACATCACTTTCTTCTTGAAAAAGAGGATATCCTCCCCTATTCCCCGTCACAGCCCCATGGGCCCTCCGGTGCCTCTTTCCGACAAGGCGTCTTAGAGGTCTTCAGCTAACACCCTTCAACATTCTTCCCCGCTCGCATGACAGAGATAACAGGTAAAAACTGGTTTATTTTCGCCATGACTATGGTCCGCGAAGTCAATGCAGGCGGAAACTTAACCGCCGGAGGAGTATGTTTACATATATATAGTAGTTATATACTATAATATATATAGGATGCATATCCTCAGACGCGATATCTATATTAAACATATACCCATAGTAATATACTATACCCACTTACTATATATATTATATATACAATAATGAAGGTATATATAATAATTTAACCGATAATATATATATATATATATTATATATATATATATATATATATATATATATTTTTTTTTCTAGTAATCTTTCTTGGAAGGATCGCAGTTTTTTTTTTTTTTACATTTAAAAAAACATAAATGTTTTTTTCGACCCCCATAAACTTTACACGATCACTCCGGGGGGGGGGGGGGGTTACAACTCTCCAAGTTTAAGATGCCCTGCTGTATCAAATGCATAATTTACAAGCACAACGTGCCAACCGCATACAGTTTTAACCTTGTGTACTGAACAATTGCAGCCACCTTGAAACTTCACAGACCTTTGCACCTAGTCATCTAGAATACTATCGTGATATTGTCGGTATGGGTGAGAGTATAGAGAGTAGCGCCCTCAACTCTCACACATATACGCACTTCTGTGAATGGGTTGATGGTCCGGACTCTGGAGACTATCACTTGGACAATCTAATTGCACTTGATCATTTGAACAGTCTAATGAACTTGAATATCCACTCGAGTTTTCAGACATTTTTAAAAACGGGTTTAAATTAAATAAAAACATTAAATACATCATAAATAACGAGCGACATTTAAATCTAAATTTATATATAGGGAGACACTTAAACCTAATTTTATTGCGGAACCATGTCGTCGTTAAACTAGGATTGCCGAACATCGGAATTATCAGCACCGCACCAAAATGAGCATACTACACACCTCATCCAGCGCGTTGTTCAATCTTACATTATACTAAATACCACACATTAGAAATGATTCTGTAGTAATAAACTATAGCTTTCATTATGTCATTAATTAAGATGGAACGCTCAAGTGTCAGATAATGCATGGAATGGAAAGCATAAGAAATAATTTCCATTGATCAACTGTATATAATAATAATAATAATAATAATAATAATAATAATAAAAAAATGAAAATTGTATTTCTAAATTTTAACGAAAGTTAGTGTTAAGATTTTCCACAGCATATGGATGCAGAAGACATTTGTACGCAGGATATCCACACTGTTTTATTACGGATACAGAAATCCGACTTCTTCAAATTGTGGAAAACAAAAAGCAAGTAAGACATTTTGTTATTAAAGATTATTTACAAATGCTCCCTCCCCCCCACACACACACATTCCCACCCTCCAAAAACTGGTATTAAAATTCATTTGCTTTTTATAACTTTAATTATAATTAAATGTTTTCCATCTAAAGTACATTACATAATTCCAGGAAATAATAATAATAATAATAATATAATTAGTCAATATTAAGACTAAAATATTGTTAATATATAGTCATTAGAAATTATATAGATGAAAAAAGGGCTACTATAGAAATATATACTATAGAGGACTAAATATAGATATAGATAATAATTAATAGTTGTAAGTATATTTTCAACCAAAGTTATATATACAATTATATATTATCTACAATCATCTATAATTGTGATTTTAGCTGTAAATAATTAAAGAGTGAATAGTTGAATAACGTAAAAATCTACATATATAATAACAGTAAGTACCAGTACCTAAAGGCCATAATATACAGTAGAAACTCAGTAATAATAGTCTAATAATAAGCTGATATATATATATATATATATATATAGTCATATAAATATATATTATATAATTTAATCAAAAATTTTGACCATTACACCACAGTCTAAAATTTGACAAGAGAGAACTGGATTCAATGGTTTTACAAATATATGATTCAAAGGAAAAGATATCACTACATTTTAAAGGGATAAGATGACTCTCCCCAATATTTGGTTGTAGCCATACACTGGACCAGCATCTCACGCCATATCTAATTGTTTGGAGAATAACTATTAACAGAATTTCCCTTATTCAGTAAAATCCTTTTTCACAAGCACAATGGTAGAGAACAGTTCTATGTAATGATCTCATTCCTTTTATTCTTCTGCAGAACAAGCAATTCTATGACGGAAAAACATTGATGTCATTACAACCAAATCATCCGGAGAGTCGGAGGAACATGTTTGCTCATCATCATCAAGGTCAAATTTCGACACATCTCTTGCTTTTCTTATATTTACTGTGTTAACATTTTCCCTCCGAATAAATAAAAAGTAATGTAAGAGCGATAAAATTCTGTTATCGGTTTTTAGTCCCCACTAACTGAGCAATCGAGTGGTATCATATGAGAGTACGACATCCTCTCTAAATATAGAAACGCATAAAACCCAGATTATTCGTTTTCATTGTCGTAACTGAAACAGCGAAAAAATAAAGTAAAATATGAAAATCTAATTATTATGCTATTATAATTCAATATCTTCTCTATTCCTTGCCAATAGGTAGTGACGAAAGAAATCAGCCTTTGAAGGGGCAATCGAGGCTGAAAAGGATGTAAGATGGCCAAATGAGGAATTATGCATTTTGCTTCTTGTCATCGCATGGTTGAAATGATACTAAAATGATTCGGCCGAAGTCAAAGCTTCTGCAATTTGGCGAATTATTTGGTATACCGAAGCTTCGGCCAAAGCTTTGGTGCCTCCCCACAAATTTTATAGATTTTTCATACTATTTAAGTATAGAATTTATTTTATTATATATGTTTCGACCCATCTATAATATATATATATTTACTAGTATGTAATATAGTTAATTAGTTAGATCATAAACTATTATCTAAATATACGATTATATATATACTCATATATTTATACTAACATAACTAAGATTTATACCAATAGATAACGATTATTAAGTAAGATAAGATTATTATATGACAAGCCATGAATATTTACTGTACTAATATAACTATATACGTAATTAGTTAATATATATATATACTATAATATATTAGGGTATAACGGTAAATATTATTGTGTTCCACAGCTCCAGTTTCTGGGTTAACGAAATTAATACTATTATTAAACTATCTCAAAATCAATAATAAGTAATTAATAATAATAATAAATAATAATAATAAATAGAGTAATATAAGGAGGAAGCCTATATCTTTCATCTAAATTGTATGAATCGTCTGTATAAATAGGAATGTTAGAAAGAGTATAAGATAAAAATGGCAAGAGCGGATGAAATGGCACAAGGTGATTGAGTGATACTTAGAAGCTGCGAACAACTCAATAGATCTCTGTTGCTATGGAACTGAAACAAATTGATGAAAAGAAAGAAGGCTGAAAAGTCTGAGCAGCTGTGGGTGGAAAATGATGGTGTGTTTGCTGCAGTAGAGAAAAAAGAGATGACGAGGGGAGAGAACTTCCCTTAAATGTTAGTTGGGATTCCTGAATTCATTGAGGAGCTTATGTGGCATAGAGCTATACCGCGTGGATTTTGTTTCCCTGTGTGAGAATTGTCGTCTAAATTCCTAAAGGCTTTAAAATTTAAAAAAGCTAAACCTTTCGTAGTTCTGAATTAAGATAATTTCAAACAGATTTACAAGTCTAAGGTTCGTGGTTAGAGTCACACATTTATAAATTGATCAAAATCACTGGAGTGTGATAGTTGAGGAAAGAGTGTGAGTGTGATGTTGAGGAGAGTGTGACTTTCTGGGATAATCTGAACGATGTTTAAGATGAGGTGAGTAGGAGCTTCATATTGATTACATTGGGAGACCTAAATGGTTGGATAGGTTATCAAATAAGGGATGGTATTACTGGTGCTTTTGGAGTTACGGGAGAAAATCAGAATAGTAGGAAGGTGATTGATTTCTGTGAAGAGAGAGGTGTGTGTGTAAGTAATACATTCTTCGGGCATAATTGTATTCATAAGTATGCGAGAGTTGGTTTAGGTTGAGATGATACCGATGTGAAAAGTATGATTGATTTTGTGTTGGTTAAGGAGATGTTGAAGTATGTGATGGACGTTAAATCAGTGAGGGGATTGGAATGTTTATTTTATGTAAGATTAAGTTAATGGGGGGCATGGATGGAAAGGAAAGAGATAAAGAATTAAGTGGGGAGAATTAAAAGCGAGGAGTTAAGTAAACAAGATTATAGGGAAAAGTATGAGAGAGCTTGAAAATAAATCAGTTGAATGTGAACAAGGTGAAACTCAGCAAATCTGAAGGCAATTGAAGGAAGTCTCTGCTAGTAATGCAAAAGAAGTATGTGGATGTACTGAAGTAGGAAGAAAGAATATCAACAGTGAGTGGTGGAATGAAGAGGTTTAAAAAAAATGGTTAGTTCTAAAAGCCAACGATGAGATCTCAAAAGAAAGGTGTTTGAAGATATACAAGGAAGACAAACTAAAAGACTATAAAGAAGACTAAAAGCTGTGTACTTTCCCCGAAGATTTAGCTTAGAAATTATTAATAAAAAAAGATAAAGTAAGATACCTAATGAGCAGTTTTGAAGTGAGCATATTTAGTAATGTAGGGACTTTTACAAGGAGAATAGGAGAAGCTCTTCTGAAAAAGGACAGTAAGAAGGTTAAGAAAGAGAGATAAGGCGATCCTTCATAGAATAAAACAATACCGGCTCCCGTACTTTCGATGACATGAATGAAAAGCGTATGTGAGGATGTGATGGGGAAACACTGTCGAGAGTAAATTCTCACTATCTAAAGCACGCGCAATGAAACGGGATAGTAATAAATAGAATATAATGTGTGCGTTTGATTGTGTGAAGCCAAAAGTAATTTTCCGCGGAGGGATAAAATACATTAGTAAAAAAAGAAATAGACGCCCCCATAATAAAATCAATTAATGCCTCAGTAAATGAAATGTGTTTAATAAGACGAGAGTGGTGTAAATAAAAGTTGAATATGGAGATCAGTATTTTCGTAATTGCAATTATTGATGCGAATTGGCGATACTGATTAAACAAATAAGATCAAATGAAATGTAATAGCGAGATAATGATATTGGAATTCCGAGAGTGAGTGTTATAATTATGTTTCGAGGTTAAGTGAAATATATTAAGAAGAAGTCAAATTCATGTATCGTGCCTTCTATCATAAAGCGTAAAAGGGAATTTAGTATTTAGCTAAAGGTAGGGAGGGATTCCGGGTCGAGAAATGACCGCGACCTTTTGAACCCTATTTAACTAAACCCGCGATCACTTTTAAATTGAGTTTCCAATTTTTAACGTAACTAGACTCATTGACCTGGATTGGCGTTTACCTTATTATATGGCCTTGACTCTTTTTTTCGAACCAGAGCCCTTTGTCGTATCATGGAGTCTTATTTGCCTCAGAGATTAATAGAAGTCTTCATCTCGCATTTAGTCTCCCATAGTTAAACTAGGTGATTAGATGTCGAATGATTGTATTACATGTCACGAACCACCACATAACTTTTTTGAAACCCTAATTTTTTGGTAGAACCTCTATTCTTTAGTGTAGAAAGAACTCTCTCCATATAGGTGTTGATACATATGAAATGGAGAAACAAATCCTTTATGAACGGATTCTGAAGCTTTTGTTACTGATCCGTATTTCCCTTCTTAGCATACGTTAGAATTATTTACGAATCTGAATATACTAAACGTCTTGTTCGTATACGACCCTACATTCTTTAGTACCAATAACCTCATTAATTTTTGGCAACCTCATACCAGAATTAAGGATATGTTTGTCGTCTCAGACTGTTTTCGGAGTGTCTCCTTCTGTGAGCGAGAAACAAGTGCCGAAACCCTGAGTAGAATCCGACGACATATAATTATATACAGTGTCCATTGAGATGCCTATTATATTTGTTTGACGCTAACCCTGCTAGACGACAGCAGTGTGTATTATAATATCCGAGAAGCTCAAAATGGGTCCTTGCGTTTTTAATTTTGAATCTTCCTGTTGGTGTTCCTGAACGAATATAGCCCTATTTTTTAGCTAATGATCTGTTTTAGCCTTGGTTAACTACATAGAGTAGATGTCGCCTTTATCTACCTTGTCCAAAACAAAAGTACTTAAGCGTGAGTGTGTGCGATATATTCTGATGCGAGCTCATCAAGAGTGTTAAAGATTTATTATATTCTATAACTCGTGTGTAGGGCTACATGTGAGTCGCGCTCGTTGTGTTCTCATGTGGTGTCTATATATATCCTGTGTTGCGTTAGTGATAACTTGCTATGTGTGGAAGGTTGCATAGTGGGCAAGTTCTTTCTCTAGAGCTCTCACTCATGTATGTACGCATTAGAGTTGTAATTCTCTCATAGTAATAGTAAGATAGATTTCACCACTACTTACATCGTTCATATTGGTGACTATAGATGCTGCTCTCTTATAATGACACAGACCCTAGTGGTTTTTGCATTGTCATGCTTTTTTGCGCAATGTCGATCGCAATATTATTAGAGCTGTTACTGAGCGTTTTAAATAGACCAGATGAAAACTCTGTTGTCTCGATGTAAACGTTATGTCGTACAAAAAGCACTAGTCATTGTGGTGTAGTCAACATCACCTTGATTTGAACAGAGTGCGTTAATGATGATATGCATATGTTCACAACACTCTAGAAACGGGTATATATATTGTCACAGGTACTCTGTGCTAGGAGCATGAGACGCTCACGAGTGGATTTCGATACCGTACGGGTACTCTATAGCGCTGGGGATGACCAAAAAGAGACATTGATCTAGAGTTACTGAATTACGGAGGAGTAACTATAGGAGCAACTATGAAGCTGTTCTCTCCTCGGGGTCGCAAACGTCCATCATTTCAAATAATCAAGTCCGCGAATTACATATGCCTCCCATGCCCATATACGTTTTGTGTCGAGTGCTGAGTATTCTCTCACTATTAGTGTGTGATGTTAGATGTGACACCAACTTATCTTTTCTAAAGGTCTCAAGTAGTGTTCAATGATGATCAAAACATGAAGGCATATCTAAAAATGTGCCGATATTCTTGGAACTAAGCTATATAATCCAATTTAAGACCCATTCGAGTATAGTGTAGTCGAGTGCTAGCTCTCTTTCTGTACATTAGAACGTAAGATGACGTTATAAATCGGAAATCTATATACGAGAATTTGATTAAAAGTGCAATGATATTGGATTTTTCTTATATATAACAAAAAAGAATTAGAATAGTGCGATCCTATAAATATCTATGTTTATTACTATAATTAATAGCTGATTCTCATCTATATAAGGATAGTACAATCAATTGTGTGTGTGAATGTACATAGAAATAGAATTTTGAATTCTTAATACGTATGCTGCTTTATTAAGAATATAACGAGATAGGGATACCCTTTACTCAGTTTGATATTATTGTGGAATGGAGGTTTTCAACTCTAATTCTATTCAATGATGCAATTTGTATATGTATATGGTTGCTCTCTAATATAGAGTTTGTGAATATTGGATGTATAGTTAGTCAATCCAAATATATGTTAGTATAATCATGGGTATAATGATGTTCAGCTGGAGATTTACCTTAGGAGGGGTGAGTTATAGACATGAATAATAGTATTAATGAATATAATGAATAAAACTTATAATATGACAGTAGGTAGTTAACCTAATATGCGTGTTGATTGCTATGACCGTTAGAGGACTGGGGTGTTAGAGGCATGCCAATCAACGAATCGCTTGATAGATGTATGAAAGGTGACCATCAGATTGATATAATACGTGCTTGTAAGTATGTTCAAGCCAGGTGGATTTAAGATCTAGAAATACTCACGACATAATGGTAATTATTTTATTGTATGTTATGGTTGAGTGTTTTAAATAACTTACTGTTATGTCTAGAAGGTTTCATGGATGATTAGCTATTTGTACTTAAGTAAATATGACAAAATATGGTATATACTTATGCATACTTAAGTGCTGCTAAATATCAAATGAAATCACAAAAGAAAACACAAAGAGTGCTTAACCTTGTAAAATTATTCTTTTAATAAAGGTGATCTTTTACTCAAGGAGTTAAATGAGCACATCACAAGAAGATCTATTACTAATCATCTCAACGTTACAGCCGTAATATAGTATAGGTAGTACTGTTGAGATGTGTACTACGGAAGTAATCCTCAGAGAGATTATATACGACCGTATTTACCTATCGCCACTCCCTACCTATTATCCCTAATCAGTATTACTGTATATTACCATACTCATGAACTATGTATCTTTATTGACGATTATAGTGACCACGAATTATCAACGAAGTGTTAGATATTAGGAACATTACTCACTAGTGATAGTTATAGATCAGAAAAGGATCGATTACGTCTATATACCTTATATAAATACTATTTGCGGCCCGTGTCATATAAGAGATAAGTAAGTGGACACCAATTTTATTCTCTGTATCTATCTAATATAAACGAGTAGGAAAATGAGGCCTCTAGAAAAATGAATAAATATAACCTCTAATTATGACGGAGAAATGAGCCCGATAACTAAGCTAATAAATGGCTTGATGGTAACGTGAAAACAAAGGGTAAGTATAATTATAATATGCCCATCACTCATACGTTTACTCACTACGCTTGTACATGAAATAAGCTTAAATACTGGAGTGTATAATTTCATAAAACTAACCCTACAACACTATAACCTAAACACTACATCAGCACGGTAAAATCTCTCTCATTTCTTATTAATGCTATTAAATTTAATTCATATGACTTAACAGAATAAAGATATTATGCTTAACTAGATCAGAATATACATATTTATGAACATATGAAACAAAAAAAGTAAAGAGATAGTATATATAATCTAAAATTTAACAATCTAGAAAATTATAGTAATTGTATGTGATTTAAAGTATTTAAACTATGACCTTTTATGACCGATATAAGAATTTATGTGATCTTCCCACCATAAGCCAATATTGTTTTATGTTATTTGATCTAATACTTCATGTGTATGTAATCAAGTAAGTGAGATAAACCCATAATAATAAGAATCATAATAATATTAATTAGCACGGATATTAATAACAGAATGGATTAGAAAGATAGAGATATGTATTAGGGACACTTCCATATATATATATACATATATATACTTATATATATAGTATATAATATATATATATTATATATTAATATATATAATAGATTATAATATATAGTAATATTATCAGTATTATAATATATATTATGATATATATAAATATATATATTATATATTATATATTACTATATATATATATATAATATTATATTAATATAATATATTAATATAGTATATAATTATATATAATATTATATATATATAAAATAATATATATATAGTATATTATATTATAATATATATATAGTTATATCATTATATATTATATATATATATATATATATTATATATATATTTTAAAATATATCTATAATAGCTCTCTTCAAATAAGAGTGATTAATTGGAAGGATTGAGTTGTGTGTGGTTTTGAAGGTGTTGTAGATGTGTGGAAGATTAACTCTAGTAATAAGATAAAGAAATCACATTTTTAAGGCATTGAAATCTATGGTGTTCTCGATGGCCTTCACTATAAGCTCTGTAGCTATATAGTTATTACTATATAAATAAAAATTAAGTTGACTAAAAAATTATATTATATTTAGTATAAAAATATAAAGTGTAAATAAATATGACCGAATAGTGTTGATAAAAGTGTAAAAGTGTACTGAAATATAGCGATAAAATTTACTATATTTTTGGAATCTGCGTATAATAGTATTAATTTTACAATTTCATATACTAATATAATTACATAAAATCAATGGACCTAACTTATATTACTATTATTAAAATATTATATTTACTTAATATTTAAATTTCAATCTATGAAGTAATTTTTTAAATATTAAATAAAATCAGATAGTATTGAATAATAGTATATATATATATTTAATGTTAGTATTATTTAATGTTCTAATGTGTTAAAGTAATAAATGATAATATTCCTTTATATCCTTGAATAATAATATTACTTATGTATTGGTTCACAGTGAAATAATAACTATATTATATAATTATAATAATATAATAAGTCTTATCGCATAATTCTAAGATTACGAGAAATATTAAAAGAATTTTTTTTAATACGCAACTGTTAAATTTTCCATCACTCAACCTAGTATTTATTTTTCAATTTGCCTATCTTTTCTTAGAATTAGGACACCTTCGCTCGCTTGGCCAAGCTTGTCTAGCTACACTATAAAACTATTTTCTTAAGCTTACTTATTACAATTATTTCATTGATGTAATCCATAACAGTTTCTATTATATATATGCATTACTCATTATATGCTCTCATATGAATACTTCTATTTAGAGTATTCAATTCGCATATATTGTGTTCTTACATCTATCACTGAATTATTTTATATATTTTTAGTAGTTCAGTTTTTGTATGGCAACCTATACAGCAATCTGGCACAACATAACTTATTCTTCAGACAATTTTCAGATTCACGGCTTTTATTATTTTCTCTATTCACTATTATACAGGGATAGGACGGAGCCAAATTGTATTATATTGTAATACGTCTCAATTGGAAATAGACTTAGGATGTATATGAGATATAATAACTATAAGTAAGAGTAATTATTAGTAATTTACATTTTATCAATCTATTAGGACTCGAAACCATCAAAAATGATATATTGATTATTTAAAATATATATAGCTATGCGTAAAATACATGAAAAATTGCTCTGATTGTATACTATATATATACTAATATTTATAATAACTGCCTGTAAAAGCCATTTGTACGTACATGTTTATATTAATTTTTCATGTGACAGATATATTTTACTAAACTATTATCGTCATTGTTGACTGTTTATTTCTTATTCATATAATCTCACTAATTTTAAAGAATTGATAGTAAGATCGTTCATTTTAATCTAATTGCTAAGCTGTGAACTTCTCTCTTTATCAAAATTTAAAATTTATCAATATATAAACTTTTATATCATTATTTTATTATATTTAAACAATCATGAAAAATTTAAATTTCAACATTATTATATATAGTAATTTTACTTAATGTTTAATCAAGTATATAGTTAGTTCTATATAAATATGTTTTGTAATGATTAAACAAATTTAATTTAATTTACTCAGTCACAGTGATTTAAAACCTAGAGAGTAAAAAGATATCTCCAAGAACCTGTATGCCCTAAAAAATGATGTAATGAATAAATGTAGTTACCACATTGAAAAAAAGTAAATAAAATGACTAAGAATTATATAAATATAAGTTTAAAAGTAAAAAAGTGTCCGCTACAATGCTCACCTCATGCTTCATAAATTTCTACCTATTTATATGTATTTTTTTAATAACTTTTTTTGAAATTTATTAAAAGTGTGTGATTGTGTAATAGTGCATATGATGTATTATTCTAAAGATAGCTACCGGAAACCTACTTTATAATCATGTTAGTTCTTTTCACGTACTTAAGATGCCAGAATGTTTGATACATTTAAGTGAAAACTATTAAATAAAGTCTGAATCTAACGTAAATATTATCATTTCAAGACATATTCAAGATATTAATACTATATGATATCGATATATATTATAGTATACTTTAGTCATGTCAAGCAAACTAAAATATTGGGGGTCTGATAAGATGATAGATGATGATGATGTAATCACAGATGACATTCAAACACTTTTAAGTAGGGACGATGATGTGATGTGTATTATTATACGTTTAATTTCTCTTTAAGCGTGATATTTCTCTTATAGGATACTATATTTAACTAGAATTCATCACTATTAGTTTTGACTATATATAGAATATTACAGAGGTCAAGGATTATAGGATATATTTAGGAGTTGAGATAGAAGTAGAAGTCCAAGTGATTATAAGTAATAGGGTTTCTCATATCCGAATTGTTATAGATTAAGATCTATAGGTGAGAATACCTTTCAATAATTGAATCTTAGACAAATGGATAAAATAAGGTGACGGAAGTTATCTCATGGGATCTCAGTAATAATAACGTGAGTGATATATAGAGTACAGTTTTGAATATACTCCTACATTACCTGACTCACTAAATTGAGTTGTTATTTTTATTATGATTTGTCTATAGAATAGTGACAATTATAGCACACACGATACGTATTATAGATAAAGGATAATATCAGAGCAAATATAGACCAGTAAAGTAGAGTAATAGTATACTCACTAAGATGTTAGTACTGTGATATAGATTTCAAAATAATGCATGTATAGCTAGTAACATAAATACAAATAATTACACATTCCTTCTTATAATGACAGTCATTATAATCTACCTATATTTCCTCAATCTATTCTTTGTACGATAATAGACTCGGTATATTTACTATATACTTAATATATAAGTTGACAATGCTAATCGTTGCTCATTTTGTAAATAGTTTCGATTAAATTGTTGACTGTCAATATCTTTTTTAGAAATATATTATAATACATTCATTTATATAATATAATTCTTAATTACACGATATACATATATATGATAATAAAAATCGAGTTTGAGTTTCCTTTGACCAGGTGATAGAAGCGAGTGATGAAAGTTCCAGAAGCCTAGAAACTTGTTTATTAATAATTTTATTGAGAAAACTAGAAAATTTTTCTTCACAAAATGATTCCAAAAATTTACTTGCAGTTCAAAGTCTGGAAAGTCTTACATGAAAATATAAGGCCATGTACGTTGGACCAAGTTGTTAGTCTAGAAACTGATAGTTGTAAATGAAATCATACATACAAAAATTTGGTTCCAGAGATGTACACTGCAATACCATTCATGTTATGGGAAAGATTTATGAATAGGGTTGAATATAGGAACTATATTTTTTGAAATCTTCCACTACGTAAATGAGTCGTGTAGCACAAGGTAATAAACTATTCTTATGTGTAACTAACCTAATTACCGTCCATATTTAATAAAATAAATTATAGTAGACTCAAATACTTTACATAATACTTAATATGATTCGAATGGACATTATGAATATATATTAAGTAGTGAGAGAAAAAATAGTAGGGCTCATAGTCCTCTAATGTCATACTCGTGAATATAGATAAAAGTTTCTACAGATACTAAAACATTTCACTATTTTACTATAAAACAGATCTGACATATTATTATTTTATATTAATAATTAGCTTTATTAATATAACCTTCAAGAACATAGTATAAATAATTATATTTAATTATGACAAATAAATTAATTAATCTGGTTATTATATATATAGTATATTATATAATTATATATATATTATATATAATATATAAATTATATATTATATTTAATATATATATATATATTATATATATTTATATATTATATATTATATATATTATTATAATTTATGTATATGTATATTATAATATATAGGTTACAATATAATTCTTGTTAAATGTTTGATAATATAAATATAATATAATAGTATGAATATATATAATAATATATTTATAATAATAATATATTAATATATATATATAATATTAATTATTAATATAGTATATTAATATACTATATTATTATATATTATATTATATATATACTAGTATATAATTATATATATATAATTATAATAAATATATCATATAATTATATATATGATCAACGATTCCTGGAACCCAAAAATTGTATATTAAATTTAATTAAATACTTTCATAATTCGAAAATGGGTTTTGCTTAACAGTTTCACTTGGACAAACTTTATTTTTAAGTATCGCAAATATTTTACTAATTAGTTATTTTGATATAATAATTTAATTATAATAATTAGTAAACCGCTTTTTAATTGTCATTAATATGATTTTAGGTTCATAACTATACAATATATTATATATTATATTATAATATAAACATTTCTATACAAATATTAAAAATTACATAGATTAATATTTGTGAATGTTGTAATGGCCATTATAGAAAAGGAAAATATCTAAGACAGCATATGAAGTATCTTGTGATATTGACTAATTCTATACGATATATTTATATTATAGTCTTTATGTATGAATAGACTCTAATATTATAATCAATAATTAATAGCCTCCTAAAATTAAAAATTTATCATAACCTATATATCATACTATATATAATAATATATTAATCATTATTATATACTTAATATAATTATATAATATATAATATCTATATATAATATAATATATGTTATTATAATTAATATATATTAATAATCTATATATAATCTCTTATAATAGTATAGTAAGTACAAGAATTCGGTGGGACGACGTATTAATCTCTAACACAATATACTACGCAAAATACTGTAAGGAGGCGAAATGAAGATTATCACTATAAAGAGACTATCTCAATAATGACTCCGCCCGATGGAGTTATAGTAGTGAGCACAAGTTCATATTAATATATTCTATAATTCTATTCTATGATTTTTAAAATTACTTCATAATATTGTTATTGTGTTTCCAGCAGCAAATATTTCCTTAATTTCATAAATACAATTAAGACATGATGATATACAAATGATTCGAAAGTAGAATATTCACAGCTCTCTAAGTTCGTGCTTACGTGAGTGTACAAGCCCTAGGTTATTTGAATGTTCAGACGTGTGTGAGTTTCAATTTAGTGTTATTGCATTTAGATAGGTACGCTTTAGTGATTGTTCATTCTAGTAAGTTATTTAACTTATTGTACCTTGACCCCATTTTATAAGCCATGATTAATACTAGACTATGAATTGATAACTAGGTTACTTACTCAGTTACATGTTATACACTCTCATATATAATATTTCAAGAACATCATTTGATGCCATAATCCAGAAATTAAGAAGTTTATATAATGTGTTGTTTTTATGAAGACTACGAGAGGTAAGTTCAGTTAATAGTCGTTGTTTATATATAGGAGATAGTACTATTTATTTTAAGAACTTTGCTTTCCCTTCTAGATTATTAACTATCTTTCTCTTAACATATATTCTCTTTATTACCTGATGATCTATAGAACACCGTACTAATACCTTTATTTCATCTGCTACCACTACAACGCCCTTTTTTTGTAATTTCGATGATCCTGTTCTATAATCTCTTGTGTGAATTAGATGGTGTATTGATGTGTGAGAGCTCTCGAAGTGTGCAGGACTGAAAAATCATATTATACTAGAATTGTGCTCTCATGGATGTTTCCTTCTATGCGGTTCAAATTAAACAACTCTAACCCTCCCTTTCTAATACCCTCCCTCTGTATACAACAGGACCTTCTATTTAATCGTTTTAAAAACGTGTGACAGAACCAATCCGAGGAATGTGTATGGTTGGCTTACAGCGGTATTATGGTACATACACTCTGTACTCTGGGTTGAATCGAGTGTCATTATAATGTTGTTCTCACGGCGATCCGATCTCGTAACTTATTCCTTACACCATAATTTAAAGATTATAATAACGTTAAATAAGATTAATTATACATCCATACCCTCTTTAGCATGTGATACCGATATGCAATCCAACATTAGCTCAATGTTGCATGCATATGTTGCTCATAAATGTTAGCAAACAATAAAATTATGTCAAACATTTATTGCTAACATCGTTTATATATTAGACACGTGATTAACACGTATTGTTAAGGGTCAAACTTATATGTTTTCGATACATGATGTGAATACGTAAGAAGCGTATTTCTATTCCAGGTAGTAAAGTATATGTACTCAAATACGTAACGTCGATTATGGATCTCAAACCTCGAGGTACCTCTGGACGCTCACCGCACGTACCACCTATTGTGTCGTATAACTAAAAGTGCGTCTTTTCGCTTTGCAATATAGGAATAGAGGGTAAACTGTCTTTCATGTTTTTTCCTCTATATCTCAGCTAGGCTCCTTCTCTCTTCTTTGACTGTATATATATCTCAACACAGAATTTATCTAGAATCTACTGTTATTCAGTGAAATTATCCGTCAAAGTACCTAATATAAGGTTAGTTAGTCTAAATTCAAGTTCGATCTGATTGTGGAATATTCTAACTATAATATCACATTTTTTCTTAGAACTAGGTTGAATTGCTCATAATTGATTGTAACCATATATTTATATTTATATATATTAACAAACGCACATATTTGGCTTTAGGAAGTAGTCACTTATGGTGTCACATCTCCATAAAGAGTGAGTTCTCTTAAGTTATTACTAGATAGTTGATATTGAATTCTGAATATAGCATCACTAGAATAAGCTCACAGCTGAAAATTTCTTGACAGAGAATTATCATTAAGAATTAATCGATTCAGAGAGCATGTGACCATTGAATTTCTGTATTGGTATTCAGTTGAGAGAATATCCATATAGATTAAGTACTGCTTTTTCCCTAGAACGAGGTGACAAGTGTTTTTGCGTGCACGCCTACGTAATGGTATCACCTCTTCTCTATATTTCTTTTTTGGGGCATCTCCGTTTACAGCGCCCTTGTAGTATGTTCTTGAGCATCCTCTTTTTTTAAGATGGGCTACCTTGCACCTCTCTTTGCGCACTATTTCGTGTCATCCTTGACCCTCTTTTTGATGTATTACTAGATTTATCGCGACGGATAATAATAACACAATGAGAAGTACCAAGAGGCCTTACAACGCAAATGAACCGGCTGCTCTTTTGAACTCTCTATCTCACACCTTTTAAAATGCACAATTATAGACTTTCCTCTAAAGCTATCTTTGATAAGTTCTTTTTTTTTCTATATTGCGCATTCAAAAGTTCCAAAATTGTTATAGGCAGAGAGTAGTTTGTGGTGAGAGCTAGTGAGAACTTTTATACGCTGTCTAGACAATTCGTACACCTAAACAATATATGTCAAGATGTCGTTGTGTAGGCCGAGTACCACTTAATCACTATACTTGATGATGCTGATATAGATAATGTCATTCCTAAAAATTATCACACACATACACAACACCACAGATCATCATTGAACCAACAAACACATACCCATAAGCACACATCTACACATACTCACATATTACAAAATAGAGCATTTCTCAATTATAAATTAAAGTGGCTCACTACATCAGACTCGTTAAGTTTTGATACTCTAAATTCCACCTCGACATCCACTTCGAGAGTAGCCTGTCTGATTTAACGGAACTCGGACAGACTCTTGATATTGATATTATCTCTATATCTATTTAAGATACTCTCGCTTTATGTGGGAGCACGTCCTAACTTTATTTAACATGTACTTCTAACTAATATTTGAGTCTTTAAAGTCCTATTAAGTCGTCAGACAGCTAATTGTATGTTATATGTGTCTCTCGATTCTCTATACAGGAACAAAAGCAAGCTTATATGTGCAGTGATTCAAGAGGAGAGAGTTAAGATGAGAAAGAAGACACGCAAAAGGTAGTATGCAGCGATGATGTAAAATTCACAGAATTCAGATAAGTTAAGAATGCCAAGAGCATGTTCCCCGATCCGAAATCACATGACGGAATTAAGAAAGAGAAGTTAAGTGAGACATCCAGAGAGAGAGGAAGATAGAACAGATGGGGAAACGGAAGGGGTTGTTTCGAAAGTTATATAGTTTTTGATAATCAATTCCTAGTAAGTTCGTTGTCTAAGTATCACAATCTGAGAACATGTTCTTAATTTTATTTTTGAATTTTTTTGTATACAGTTTCAATTCATTGATGGTGGAACCAAAATAATTAGATGAATAGAAAGTGTTTCAGTTTAAACAAAGTGTTTATAAAGTTGTAAAGAGTTATAGATAATATAAGTTATAGCGTTTATTTTTAAATTCTAAAATTAATTATTTTGTTGTATGAATAATACATACTTTTACGATACTGTGCATTTATTTGTACTCTCAATACAACAATGTGATTTTGAATAATATACATGTTTTATGTCTCTCTCTCTTTTGAGACAAACATTTTTTTTAGGGATTTTAAAAAAGACAAATCTTGATATGGAGCTTCTTTTCACTTATTATTCTCTTCTATCTGAATCGAAGACATTTGTGTTTTTTTGCAGAACAAAACTAATATTATTTAATTATTGCATATGAAAGAGTGCTCTTTCATTTTAATTGTGTGCATAATATTAAACTATATTATATAAAACAACCTATTTTCTTTGTGTTTTAGTTAAAAAGCGTTAATTGTGACTTCCTTCGAAGTCGAGAGAATTTGCCATGTAATCCTCAATGAAAATGGTTCACAGTCTGTCGAGCAATGGCTGTCCGAAATGTTTCTCTCGAAAGTATATCAATTAGAACATTGAGATTTTAGTATCACAACTCACACACGACGCCCACACTCAACCCATCACAGACTGTCACAGTTAGTTGATATCCTTAACACAAGCAAGCAATCTACATCGCTCCAGACTAGTGGAGGAAGACGACACACACACATCTCTCTAACCGTTTTGAATATGTTTATCAACTTTTTATTAGCTAATTCTCTTCAAACCTATATATTTGCAGTGAAGTTTATACTGACATAAACATCAACCTCAATATTAACAATGTCTCCTCTTTTGCTTTCCTCAAATAATTTAAAATTTTTTTATATCATCAGTAGTGATCTAGTGAGAAAGTATTACACACCATGTACATTTCAATTCTTCTTCTTACGAATAACTCACTAAGATATCATTAATTCTTATATGTTATAAAATGGAATGTATTTTGTATAAAATCAATTATTATGAAATCAGTTATTATTTCAGTCAAATGACACTATTTAATTAGCATAGTAAGAAGATAGAAGGTGTTAAAACAAATGAGTCTTATTTTAGAAAAAATAATATTTATGGACACATGAGAAGATATCTATTAATTTCTTTACATATTTATATAAATGTAAACTCTCATTACTATAAAAGTTTAAATATAGGAATAGTATATATTCTTAATATAATAAATAAACATATATACGTTATTAGTAATTGTAAATTTTGTAAAAACAAAGACATACCTATTAAATTATAACTTCAATCTATGTTATAATACAAACTTATAATTTTAATCAATATATAATAATACTATAGTAATGAAGATATTTTTTTTCTTATATTCGTGATATATATAATAATATATTTAGAGAGATTGTTTGAAGTGGTTGGAGTAGCAATATATATAAAGTTTAATAAGTTTATAAAAAAGACTATTTAATATATATTATATATATATAGTATAATATGATATATTATATATATATTAATATATATATTTAGTTAAAATATATAACTTTAATATATTATATATATAATAATGTGATTATATTAATATATTTATTATAATATTATTAATATTATTATTAAATATTATTTAATATACTATAGTATAAATATATATATAATTATATAATATAATATATGATATATTATATTATAAATTAATATATTAATAGATGATATATATATTATATACAATGTTTAGTTTATTTTTTAAAATGAGTATATATTTTTTTAAAAATATATTACAGAACTAGAAATACACATACACAAGTTTTTAATATATATAGTTTATATATTAATATATATAAGTAATATATACTATAATAATTATATATATATTATTATACTATATATTTACTTAATATAGTTATATATATATATATCAATACTTAATTTAATAGCTACGTCACACTATATTAATTTCATATTATCTATATAGGAACTTTTTGGTGTAAATATATATAAGCTTTAACATCACCACAATGAAGTATTAGTTAATAATTAAAGTGTTTAAATAAATTCAAGAGCCGAGAATAAAAAAATTAATTAAGTAAATTGTTTGCATTTTAAACTGAGCAGTTAAAAAGGAGAGAGTGAGAGCAAGAAGAAATTTCTTTTTAGTTTTTTATGTGATTTATATAATATATAATATGTATAGTTATATTACAACGAGATACTCATCAAAGTATGATTAACAAAGTAATATTACTAAATTATAAATATATTATACAATAAACACTAGTTTATTTATAATATATACTATATATATATATGATAATATGTATATATCATATTATATAAATATATATATATATATTAAGTATATAAATATAATATTTATATTAATATATATATATATTGAATTAATATTACATAGTATAGTAGATATTTATTACTTGGGTACTGTTAGTCTTGTATATAGTTATTAGTTACATATAGTCATTATATATAATATATATATTATATGTATATATATATTATAATTAGAGAATATTTTTGTGATTTTTACTTTAATTATATATACATCTTTCGACACTATCAACTAATTTGAGTGGATCAAGTCTGGACTAATTCTTATTCTTTGAGTGAAGAAAAACTTGAATTATTTGAAGGTCTTTTTCTCTCTTTTTATGTAAATGTAATAGAGACTATTAGGTAACCACTTAAAAACATATGTGTACGATATAAACCTGACAGTGCTTCAGAGAACGCGATGACTGTGCGATGTTCTCACTATTGTTTTTCGTTCTTTTGTATTAGTGATTTGAGACAGTATTTATCAACATATTAGTCTCAATAGAAAACGCGCAGATAATTAAAGGATTGTTTAGCTATATACGTTTGTGCGTTCATAGCAACTGTAAAATTTACATATCAATTCTAGTATATTGCTGTGCTATTCCCAATACTGTTGTCAGTTGTGAAATTATTGATCGAAGACAAAACATGGACCATTATATTGCTATTTTATTCTCTCGAACACAGAAGCCTTATCTCGCGATACTATTTACAAAGTAATGCAACAAGATAGCTTAGGTATCTTCCCTTGCTTACTATCTTTTATTCGAATGTTTGTATATATGCATAATATACGTACATTCAACAACGATCTTACTATTTACTAATTATGTATAGTAGCAACTGTTCTTTAAGATTATTCTCGTGCTCCGCTACAGCTCTCTCAGTGGAGTACAGAATAGTCATCAATACTGCAAGTGTTGTAATAACATATTCGTCATTGTAATTGCACCCACATACCATTTATGTCTTCATAATATTTAATTACTTACATCTCGCTCTTTTCGCTCTTTGATCTATATAAGTATGATATTAGAAGATTATCACCTCCTGAGCGGCGTATGTTGTAGAACTTACCAATCAATGAAATACGATAATTTACTCAAAAACAACATATATATATTACCATATCTTACGACTATAATTAAAAAACAAGGGTTGTCCAAATCAAAGGGAAAAGTTGGTTCTTTATGAAGATGGAACAGAATGGTCAGGAAGATGTTTTTCTACACTATCCAATGCTACTAAACTCGTACTTGGTTAAGGATAAACAAGAATACAGCTATAATTGTGAAGCCTCTGTCACCATTATGATATTTCGCAGACTCAATATTTAAATAGAAGAAGTACAGACGTCGAGATCAGGTAATACACAAAGTGTCATAGCACTTATTAACTATTGTCAGTTAAGCTCTACAACAAGTTAGTTGCTGTACAAGTTTGTGAAGTAAGACAAGTATGAATGATCGGCTGCTGTGTGAGACACTCATCGTACTGAGAAGAAATTGACTTTGTTAATATAACAAAGTAAATCAAATATCTATAGAATAAACATTATATTATTGTCTAAAATCAATAATTATGTGATAATAATATGCTTTATTATAAGATACAAACATAAACCGCCTTATTCAAGATCATAATTGTCAAACTTTTAAATTAAAGCTTTCAAAAAATACTACAGCTGCTCTACATACGAAAATCGAATAATAGCATGGTTATTTACTAATAATAGATTTGCCTAATATAAATATATACTTAAAAATAGACATTTAAAAATATTATTAAGTTGTGATAATAGTCATGTAATTCAATTCCCAAACTTCATTACCTGATATTGTAGAAATTAATGATTTTCGCAATATTATAGATACTGAAAAGAACCACTCTTTTTCTCATAAAATAATAAGAACAATTATTGATATATATTAGTAATTAATAAATAATATATAATATATATTTATATTATATAATAACTAATAATAATTAATAATAATAAATTAGATAATGTTCAAATTAAAAAAATAGATAAATTTTGTTAATCTTTATTCTAGAGATATCATAGTGATCCCTTGAATAAAATTAAAATCGCTACGGTAATTATTGACATAGCAATGTAGTCGTAGTGAGTTTTATAATGAATGTTCAGGGGTCACTTTACACTATTACTGCTAATAATGTGATGATAAATTTAGCTATAATATAACATTGTAGTAAATTTTTCAATTGTTGTGGTGGCTTTTGAGATTCTTATTGTATCTTGTCCAGTGTTGGTAGTAAGTTCATTTCCCAGGAAAGGAATTAATACTTAGAATTTCTTGTAATTCGTATGTATAGTATATCTTTATATATTAGTGGCTATGAGCAGAATGCTTCATTTGAGGGGCCTTTCTGTGTGTGTAAATAATAATATATATTTTGAATGTTCCTTAAGAATGCGGCTTACAGTACATCACATTAAGATTTAATCGGTCAAAGTCCTTACACAAATGCCAGTTATCTTCGTAATTAGATCTATGTACCGTTATACTTTATACTTTTATCAATTCCTCAGACTCCATCCCAGGTACAAATACGATGCAAGTTCTCTCCTGACACTTACCATATGTTTTGAAGGTCAGGTCATTCACGATAAAGGGGATTCTTACAAAGCTGACGAATAAAGGTAATGAACATCTATCGAAGCTAAGAACTAAATTTTAATTATAATTTTCCGAATCTTAGTAACAGATTTTTGAACATGTATAATATCCTCGAAATAATATAATAATAGCTGCAAGTAACTAAATCGCGTTAACATTTCTGTTTACCGCAAACTTGTTTTAACATTTCTCTCGAACTATCGACCCATATATTTTATCTCGGATGTGCATAAGGTAATAGAAACCATATATTGTGGGGTTAAAAAGTCCTGTATCTTCGCGTCTCTAGCCATATTCTAATATCCATAATATACGTATCTAGATATTTAGAGAAGGTTAAAGTAAAAGTTCTTATCATCAGTGATCCACCCCCACTATAATTCCCAACGATTTAATACACTGTGCGACTTAAAGTGTTCATAAACCCATTCTCAGCATGATGGCAGATACACAAAGTATCGATCGGAATCAAAAACACGTCTGTATATATTCATAATTGTCACTACCATCTGAAGTAGGTTGAAACGTCTGAGCTTTTTGTGATATAGAAGGAGTAACATCACTTTCGGAATATTGATTTCCCAATGCACAATGTTACGGATAGAGGTGTATTTATCAAGACGAACATTACTAACGGAGGAATATCAACATACATAGGGAAAATAGCAACACTTTTAAGACAGAAGCACAAACCTTCTACCACTGCTATCAAAATCTAAAACGAAATATGACGATGAAATAAGATTCCTTCAAGAGAAGAATAATGTAATATTACTGAACAACACAAGTCAAGAGATAAGGATATTTCAAACCAATCACGGAAATGGTATAGGGTCAAGTTCAGCCAGATCAAGAAGTAGGAGCAACATATAGATAAAGATATGTCCAACATGAAAACAACATCCATTCAAAAGTCTTACATTATAATATAATATAATTATAATAATATATATATATATATATATATATATATATTAATATAGTATTATATACTTATATTATTATATGGCTAACAATATACATAGGATAGGCCAAATATGGTAAAATAAAGAACAATCCAAAATAGACAATACATTAATTAAATATCTAAAGGACATACCTACTTCACGAGAGAACAACCCAGGTTCTCACCCTTGCAGATTGAATTGATTCCCCAGGTCAGATGCGATCACTGAAGAGACTAATTGGTCTTCTTCTACCTCTTTTCTGATTGAGGTTAGGTGTATATCTGTGTAATCAACAATCATTCGGAGGATAGATAACGCCCGAGAAGGAGTTCGAATTACTATGTACTAGAAGAGGATGTGAAACACTAGAAGTCCAGTGCGTGTGTATCTCTGCGATTAGATAGAGTTTCTAATTCTTTTAAGAGTAGTTACTAATTTATATATTGTGTGATATGTCTTATATCTAGTAGATTGTGTTCTTTGATTTATGATCTTGAGATATGTTGGGCCCCTAGTTTTATCATATATTATATGTTTCAGCAATATAATCAATTCTAGTGGTTTTCTATATAATCACATAGATACTAAATTCTTTCCCAGTTCCCTCATAGCACCCCATTTTAGTAAGCTATTAAATATATTAGTAATAATTTAGTAAAGAAATAATAATAATCAATGATGATTAACTACTAAATAAAATTGGGTCACTGAAAGATGTGATCATCGTATTTATTTAATGTAGATTTTTAGGAACCATCCAGAGGGTGAGTGAGATTTCACCAAGATATAGTTATTATATATCACTCATATATCTTTATCAAGTCAGCTATGTTAATATTATTCCTATTTACATTTGCATGATAAAGTACTAAAAGAGAGATTAATTGACGATTAACGATGTACCCCCCCTTATTAAGTAAGATCTTAATAAAGAAAAAGTATTTGGATTCTAATTATTGCATAGTGTGTTCGAAGGTAATCTAATTGAGACTATCAATTAATATATTGTTGCTCCTTAATCTCGTTGCTATTGAGTGGTCTGCTTGAGTTGCGTCTTCTGTGCCTATTGATGAGCAGCACTAATTCTCCTTACAAATTTCGAATGAATATGAATAATTGAATAATAACATTTGGAACGTCGATGAGGTTGAAGAATGTGACTCCTATCTTTCATCAGTTCGGCTCTATACAACTTATTTCAATACGTCATATTCGTTATTAGATTTGAACGTGGATAAGAAGGTTATTGCTCTGTCTTAAAAATGTTCTTATTTCCGCGTATGATGTATATTCAAATCACCTTAGCACATGGTTCGTCTTAGATAATACACCTCTATACTACGATTGGCATTGGGAAATCAATTTCCGAACAAGTGATGTATCCTTCTTATATACAAGAAAGCAGACGGGTTTCAGCATACATTCAGATGTAGTACAATCATGAAGATAAACAGACGTTGTTTAATATGAGTTTCCGAACAATTACTTTGTGATATGCTCATGCTAGAATGGGTTAATGAACACTATCATAAGTCACACTGTGTATTAAATCGTTGAGGAGATTATCAAGTGGGGGTGGATGGCACCCTTATTTTAATACAGTATAGTTACTATTAACCCTTCTCTAACTAAATACTTATAAGGAGTATGGATATACCTTTCCATATCCTACTTCAAATACTAAAGAATTAAACCAAAAAGAAAATATATGGTTTCCTATATTTCAACCCTATTCAAAAAAATATATGAGTCGAGTTAGAGAGAAAATGTTAAAACAGATGCGTAAAACAGAAATGTTAAACCAAATAGAGCAGTGACTCAAATGACTCATTTTATAAATAATCACTAAAAAGAAAATTTTAAGACAATTTAAAAACTGTTACCTAAAGATTCGGGAAATATAATTAATCAGTTTCCACATCATTCTAAGAATATTCATTACCTTTATATCAGTCAGCTTGAAGAAATCCCCTTTAACTGAATGTCCTGACCCACAAAATCCAGTAATAAGATAGTGTCAGGGAGGAACTTGAAATCGTATGTACCTGGGATGGAGTTGAGGAATTAAAAGTAATATCTAATATTATAACGAAGACATAACTGATTTAGGTAAGGTATTCTGACTGTATTAAATCTTAATGAACTGTATCATCTTCGCGA
>JABUQX010064436.1:0-15000 GCA_015478945.1 Trachelipus rathkii | reverse complement strand
TCATGCTGTTATTAAAAGGCACATTGTTTTTATATATGGGAACGATTTTATGATTTGTTCATAATTGTTAGGTGAATGGAAATAGACCAACTAAAATATTATAAGAGAGAACTAACTTAAGAAAGAGAAAGAGATAGGAAAAACACTCACAGACCGGAAGACATAGACGACGGAAGGCAAAACGAAAAGGAGTCAAGAAATCTAACAAGAACGACTGGAATTTGCTAAATCCGTAAGTTTGGAAATATTGATTAAAAATTTAGTTGTCTGTGAGTCACGAGGAAAAATCCCGACAGGAATAGTCGGTAAGTAAATTAACTATTAACTTTAATCCATTAACAATAACTATTAAAAACTCGAGTCATCATAAAAATTCTTGATCGTGTAAATAATTTCAAGGTGGGGGATTCAAACCCCTCAATCTCCATGGCTACTACGGTCCCCTCCCCCTTTGGGAACCCCCCCCCCCCGCGCCCCCCCCCCCCCTTGTAAAAAAACTTATATAATATATATTATAGATGTTTAATGTTATATATATTTATTGTTGTAATAGTATATATAACATAAATGGAATATGATTATATATAATAATATATTATATATATATATAATATATAATATAATAATATTAATAGATATATTGAGCTATTTGTGCTGATTTTTGTTTGAATTGTGTCGTGTGTTTTAGGTGTTTTGTGCATTTATTAAATAAAGAAAATATTATGACACATTTTCGGTGCATGAGTTTTTAATTAAGAATCAACGAAAAATGTTTTCCTATTTAATTATCATAATTTGCATTAAAAAAAAAAATATTATTTTTAATCATCTAAAAAAGAAATTAATTTTGTCTCTTTATGCATAATGAGAATCTCAATTTTAAATATTTTAATATTTTATTTAAATTTATATATAAATGATTTCTCTCTCTCTCTCTCTCTTCTCGCTCCTCTCTCTCTCTCTCTCCGTCTCCTCTCTCTCTCTCTCTCTCTCTCCTCTCTCTTCTTCATCTCTCTCTCTACTCTCTCTCTCTCTCTCTCTTCTCTCTCTCTCTCCGTTTTTAATCTTTTTAACAAACAAAATTTAATTAAATTATTAATTCGAACATATATATTATAGATTAGAATAAAATATATTAATATGTTGATGAAATATAATATAGTGTATAGTATATATATTAATATATAATATATATATTATTAATAATAATATATATATATATATAATATATATATATATGATATATATATATATATATACTATAGTATATATATAGTCATATAGCGTTTCTTTGTAGTCCTATTATACTGCAGATCTTTATTTACTTTTAATCTATTATATTATGTTTATTTTTTGGTTTATTAATGTACAATACATAAATCAAAAGATCAATATGGAAAATTAAATACAAATAAATGTATCTGTATTTGTCTTTTCAGCGACAAATACAACAACAAAAACATATACAACAACGACAATAAAAACAATAACAAAAACAACAACAACAGCATCAACAATAAAAACAACACAAACAACAACAATATTTAACAACATCAACAATAGCAACAAAAACAACCACAACAGCAAAAACATCATCAAAAACAATAAAAACAACAGGAACAACAACAAAAACAAAAACAACAACAACAACTATAACAAAAACAACCACAATTGCAACAACTACAAAAGTATCAACAAAACAAAACACAACAACAATAATAACAGTAGTATGAAAAACAACAGCAACAACAACAACAACAACAACAACAACAACAACGAACAACAACAACAACAACAACAACAAAACAACAGTAGAGAAATTTATCTAAATTCCTTTTCAGCTACTGGTTGAAGCCTTTTACGAAAACAAAAGACTCGTTACGTAATAGAAACACTTAATCACAATTTTAAATTTAAGACTTAGAGAGTTTTTTTTTGCCATTTTTATTAGTTATAAAAATGGTAATAGTTGAATTTGGTCCAATCCTACGAAATATCGGTATTTTTTATTATTATTATTATTATTATTATTATTATTATTATTATTATTATTATTATTATTATTATTATTATTATTATATTATTATTATATTATTTATTATTATTATTATTGTTATTATTATTAATTATTATTATTAATATTATTATGTATTATTATTATTATTATTATCCTTCAATTATTTTATTTTCATTTTATTATTACCTTTTTTACTCCATTTTATTCTTTTTCTTCTTATTTTCTTATCTTATTCTTATTTTATTTTATCTTATATTGTTATTGCTTATTCTTATTATCTTATTTCTTATTCCTTATTCATCTATTTTATTTTTTATTATTATTATTATTATTATTATTATTATTATTATTATTATTATTATTATTATTATTATTATTATTATTATTATTATTATTATTATTATTATTATTATTATTATTACTGTTTTATTATTAATTTTTTATTATTATTTTTATTATTAAATTATTATTATCGTTATTATTATTATTATTATTATTATTATTTATATTAATATTATTATTATTATTATTATTATTATTATTATATTATGTTATCTATTTTTCTTTTTTCTTCTTCTTTTCTTATTCATTCTTATTCTTGATTTTATTTCTTAATCTTATTCATTCTTATCTTGTATATTTGTATTTTATTATTATTATTATTAATTATTTATTACTTATTATTTAGATATGTGATTATTTTATTAATTATTATTTATTATTATTATATATATTTATTTGATTTATTATTATTTATTATTATTATTATATCATTATTATGTATCATTATTATGAAAACCACTATTATTTTTTATATTATTTATTATTAGACTTTTTTTTTGAATGGATTGAAATATTTCACAATTTTATAATATATTAAACTACTTAAGTTGTGATTATTTATTATATTATTTCATTATTATTATTGTTTTATTATTATTATTATTATTATTATTATTATTATTTATTATTATTATTATTATATTATTATTATTATAATTGTATTATTATTATTATGATTATTTATTATTATGGTATCTATTATTATTTATGTTATTATTATTAATTATTATAATATTATTATTATTATTATTATATTATTATTATATTATGTTATTACCGTACTTATCTTTTTACTTATTACTTTAGTGCAAAATTTTACTGTTTTTATTGCTTATTTATAATATTAATGTTATTTATTATATTATAATTATTAAGATGACTTATTGTTGAGGCTTATAAGAATTATTATTTATTTAATATTTATTTATATTATTATTATATTATTATTATTAATTATTATTCAATTATTGTTATTATGTATTATTATAATATTGGTTATTATTAATAATTTTATAATGCTTTTAGGATTATTATTTTTATTATATTTATTTATTATTATTTATTATTACCGTTCTCTTTGTTACTCTTTAGTATTATGTGAGTATTATTAATTATTATTATTATATTATTTGTATTTATTGATATTATTAATATTAATAATATATATAATATATATATATATATATTAAATATAACTTTTCAATAGTGACAACAAACTCATTATCAATTATATATTATAATTGTATAATTATTATTCTTATTCTTATTCTTATTCTTATTCTTGTTATATTATTATTATTATTATTATTATTATTATTATTATTATTATTATTATTATTATTATTATTATTATTATTATTATTATTATTATTATTATTATTATTATTATTATTTATTAATAGTTATTATTAATATTAATTATTATTCATTATTATTAGTTATATTATATAATTTCTTTCATCAAATTCATATTTTTCAATATTATAATCAGATTTCGGTGAAAAAAAAGAAAATACTTGTAATTAAAGAAATCTAATAAAAATAATCAAATAATTCATAATATATTCCTTTGTTCGCTTTAATTTTATTTCAATTTTTTTTCTCCGTTCCAGAAAACAATAGAAGAAGATTATGTTTTCAATTTGAATTTTAAATAAGTTCGCATGAAAGGAATAATATATAATTTTCCTTATCATTATATATTTAAATATATATATATATATATATTATATATATATATATAGTATATATTATATATATATATTATAGTATATTATTATTAATAATATGTATATGTATATGTAATTGTATATGTATATTATATTAATATTTGTAAGTATGTATATGTTATGTATATATATATATATATTAGTATATAATTATATATATATATATATATAAGTATATATATATAATAGTATATATATTATATATATATATATATAATTATATATATAACGTATATATATATATTATAATAATATATAATATACCTGTATATGTATACTGTATTATTGTATATGGTATATGTTATGTTATGTTATATGTATAGTATATGTATATGTATATTAATATATATATATAAAATATATATATATATCAATATATATAATTATATATAATATATAATATTATATAGGATATATATATATATATAATATATCATAATATATAATATATATACTGTGTATATTAATTAGTCTCCCCACAGGGAAGCCTATCGGCTGTCAGCGGAACAACATCGATTTCCACGGAGTCCATTCCGAAGTAAGCATGCCTCCATCAGCTGCGCATCGCGGGCAGTCCATGTCTCTCAGGGCTCTCTCACGGGGTCGAAGTCCACATCGTTGCGTCCCACGCTAAGGCCGAGAGAGCTGACCTTTCCATCTTTGCCAATTTAATCTTGGTATTCTATTAATAAAAAAAAAACTGTTATTGCACTTTGACGACTATTCTTGATAATCGGAAAAATCGTTGCAGTCGTTCGGTTCGTATATATATAACTTCGGTTAACTTTTTTTAAAAGGACAGGATGGGTTCTATAAAAGTATATATATATTATTATATATATTATGTATATATATATATATATATATATATATATATATATAATATATATATATATATATAATATATATATATATATATATATATATATATAATATAATAATAAATATATATATATATATTATAGGTGTCCTAGAATTAAAAAAATTAATTTTACGATAATGTTTTATAATAAAGAAACAAACACCTGTTTTTCAAACAATTAAATATATAATGATAATAATAATTAAATTTTTGATTTAATAGTTTATATTAAATATGTTAATATTACATAATAGAATCGTAACAAAAGCATTAATGTTCTGTTCCTTTGAATCTGTATTTGCTACTTATGTATTTGGAAGAAATAGAGATAATAAATTTATAAAGAAAATTTGCCATGTAGGTTGTAATACAATTTTAAATAAATATAATAAAAATAAATACAACATGAGAATCTAATTAAATCGTTGCATAAAATCTTTCTACATTTATATATATATTATAATATATAATATATATATATATATATAATATATATATTAAATAGTATAATATATATATATATATATATATATTAATAGTATATATATATAAATATATATAATATTATTATAAGTATATATATATATATATATATATATATATATATAATATATATATATATATATATATTATATATATAATATAATGTTTAATATTTATATATATTATATTTATATATATTTAATTTATATATATCTATATATAAGTATTATATTATATTATATATTATACTATATATATATATTATATATACTATATAAATATATATAACATATAATATATATTTATTATTAGTATTACTAGTATATTATATATAGTTATATATATATATATATGTATATAATATTTTAGTATATATTATTATTATATATATATGTAGTATATATATATATTATATATATCTATATCTAATCCGTTATATATAATATATATATATATATATATTCAAAAGTTTATTATTAGGCTTTACTTACACACCGGGTGTAAGTGTCAAATCGAGTTTTCAGTGCTATTGTTCCAAGAAAATTTAGGCATTGAAGGCGTCTAAAACATTTATTCCTTAAGAACCGAATTTGAAGGCTAGTCTGCTCAATGTGTGACAGGGAATGTATCGAATCGTGCGAAGGTTAAATGGTCGACTGTTGTAACAAATAAAGTCTGGTTGTTTATGAGTTTCTCTATACGAATCCAACAGAAACCTAAGGCCTAGGACGTAAGGACCTAACCTAGTACCTATCTAACCTAAACCGTAACTAAGCCAAAGTAACCTACCCTACATTACCTTCCCTACTCACCTAATCTATGACCTAACCTATACCTGACCTGGACCTAACCGTGAAGCAACCTAACCTAATCCTGAGCATCCTTAACCTTAGGACCTGAACCTAACCTAATCTTACACCTACCTAACCTATTACCGTCCGGCGAACCTCACCTAACCTTAGAGCGTCTAACCTAACCTAACCTTACTCTAACCGAACAGATCGCTATACCTAACCGTAGCCTACGCTACTCTATATATTGCTATGTAGTTGGTATGCTGGAATTATTGCCTGTTGTGTCTACCATTTTCCGGCTGTCGACAGTGTTCTTTCCTGTTGAGCCATTTGTAGGGCCTAAGTTCCCCTTGAAGAATGCTAGTACTAAATGGTCGGGAAAAAGCTATAAAAATACCAATTGCCGAGGATAAATTGATTAAGGAAAATAGCCAATTATGATAAATTTGTCGGCGGTTGTATATTGATATAATATGTCTGATGTATATAGATTATAATGTAAAGAATTATGATGATGATGATTAATAATTGTTAATTGGGTTGTGTAGAGATATATGCTGTTATGTAAAGTTGTTCTTGAATAAACTTTTATGGTTTGGGATGGCTCTACGATAAGGTGCGTCGAATATAGTTGGTTCTCAGTCTGCTAACATGCGAGTTGTGTTGCGTTGCCCAGAGGGAGGCAGAGTTTTGCTTTTTTATCTTCTCGCAATGTTGGTTGTTTTATATATATATATACTAATATGATTAGATATATATTATATGATGATGTATTATATATATAGTATATGTTAGTAGGTTTTATATATATTATATATATATATATATAATATATAATATATATATATATATATATATATATTATACATAGGCATCGATACAGAAGAATTGCTTATGCCATACTGTTACATCGATTCACCATTTTTTTTAACGATGCATCGATACTTTGTTACTTTCTTTAACGATGCCGATACATAAATAGATATATTTAAAGTTTTAGTTATTATTTGTTATAGAGTAAGTTCAAAATAATGACTGAATCTTCACTGAATGCACATATTATGCAATTATTCGTGTTTTCTTAAATGTTATCATATTTGAATTAATGCAGCCTTTAAAGAAAAATAACCCTCGACTTATGTGTATAAGTTTCCGAAACAAATAAACCTAGAAGAATATTTGGTGAACAAATAAACACGTATTTCTGCAGAAGTTTACTATAATACAAATTAAATTTTCCATATATATATATATATTTTTATTTTTATTTTATTTTATTTTTTTTTTATACAAAGTTCAAACCTCACAGGCATAGCCCTATCCTAGGAGGGGAACTTCTCTAGGTAATTGCTACCTAGGATCCGAACGGGGGATTCAAACCCGATCCCTTGCCTTTGTGATTCTGACACTCTACCAATTGAGTCTCGGATTTTGAGCATCCTTTTAAAAATATGAAACTATAAAGAATTGCATCGGATAGTGGACTCCCCTTAGAGTCGTGAATGTGGTCAAACAATCTGAACAGTCTTTCGATTGATGCCGAAAAAGGTAGTGACGTTTCCAATTTTTAAAATACCTGAAGAATACCAAGTAACTGCCGTAAGGATTCCAGCGAAGATTTGGACTCTCCAGAATGTTTAAGAACTTCCATTTCAGGCGAATCTTTGTTGTTATTCGTGGTAGTGGCAGTTAAAACTTCATAACCAAAAAAGCCACCGGCAATCCTTTATGAAGCAGCATCTGTTATAATAGGAAAATTATTTTCCTGAAAGGACTTTTTAGAATTTCTAATTTTTTTTTTTATATATAAATATTTTTCTTCTTAACAGTTGCATTCATGTTCATAATTGTTAGCTACCTTATCATGAATCTTGAATTTGATACATAAACCAATGTTGTCGTTGCAGTTTCATGGCAAATATCCAAATTGACCAAATTACGAAATCTACTTGAAAAAAAACAAACATTTGATATGGCATTCCGAAGTAGCTGACAATGCTGAGTTGGCTAATTATTTCATAAATCTATAGTCTATTTTTACTGTATAAATGAATTCTTTGGTTAATATATCCAGTATCGATTATCGATTTTTTCGATACATTTGCAGGAAAATTGCAACGAGACAAACTAATACCCGAAACATTCTGTGACTGTTTAAGTGATCCGATAATCGATGCAAATATATCGATCGATACGTTTCACTAATATATGGATCTAGATACAGTCCATCACTACAATATATATAGTACTATATATATATATATATATATATTATATATTATATATAATATATATATATATATATATATATATATATAGTATATATATATATATATATATATATATAGAGAGAGAGAGAGAGAGAGAGAGAGAGAGAGAGAGAGAGAGAGAGTTGTTCTTTGTAGTAAGCTTTTAAAAATATTTAAAACATAAGAAAATAGTCTTGAAAGAATAGACAATTTACAATTTAAGGTAATAATTTTCTCCCTCTCGTTCAAATTCTTATATAATCCGAATCAATTTGGATACAATGGCTAGAGACTTTTATGCAATGAGTATATAAAATATACTTTCAATTAAGTAAGTTTCAATAAAACACAAACATCAATTGACAACTTAAATTTGCTTACATTCAAATCAAATTTACATAAAGACACTCAAGAGAATCGAAAGCCATTCGCATCTTTCTAGGATACAAATGAGCCTATTTTAAGTCCGTGCAAAAGGAAGAAAATTCACAGGATCAAAAAAAAAACTAAAAAAAGAACCTCTTTCCTTTCACCCTCCATAAAATCTAAGCTTTTTTTCTATTAGATTTTCGAATATTACGATCATTAAATTGAGAATTGAGGGTTAAGGAGAGTCTATTTTGGATGCTTGTAGGAGATAAAAATTGGTTCTAAAAGAGTTTTTTTTCTAAATGCTTCGTACATAGAGAGGATGCACTTCATTTATGAAAAGAAACTATTACGCTTGCTTTTGCCACAAATATACTTAAGTGACGTCATCCCATTTTTTGATATTGAATCAATATATATATATATATATATAGTATATATATATATATATATATAAATATATATATACTATATTAATAATAATATTTAATAATTTTATATTAATTTTAATTTTTATATTATTTATTTTATTAAATTATATATATATATATAAATATACTATGTCTAAGGATATATACTATATATAATATATATATACTATATATAATATAATATATATATATAAATATACTATATACTATAATATATATATATATATATAATAAATAAAACTATATAATATAATATATATATATATATAATAATATAATATAATATATATATATATATATATATTATATATATATACATACATATATATAATATATTATATATATATATTATATATATATTTATATATAATATATATATATATATTATAATAGATTATATATATTGATGTATGATGTATATAATATTTATATACTATATGTAGTATGATATATATTATATATATATATATATATATATATACTATATATATATATATAAAATATATATATATAATATATATATACTATATAGTATATAATAATATATATATATATTATATATAATGTATATGTATATATATATATATATTATATATATATATATATATATATATATAGATATATATAAATATATTAATATATATATTATACTATATATTATATATATAATATATATATATATTTATATATATATTTATATATAGGTGCCTATATATATATATATATATATATATATATATATATATATATATATATATATATATATATATATATATATATATATATATATATATTATATAGGGTTGGAAAAAAACATGTTTTAACCAATTAAATTTGGAAAGTTTTTTTAAAAAATTAACCACTGTAAGAATATGGCACCCACCAGCACTGTATATGTGCATTAAGGGTATACCTAAAATAAAGGATGTGCCAAAAAATTTAAGAAAATTCTTACCTCTGGCATGAGGTTAAGAGAAGGGAGGTTGCTAAGCTATGCTCAGATTGGTTGAGCAAAAAGCACTCTTAACCTTGTAACTTTTGTTAAAGAAACCAATCAAAGAGCATGAGACTGTTGTGTCTGATGACTGTTGGACTGTTGTGTCTGTTGCGTGAGACTGTTGTGGACTGTTAAAATTAAGTCGGAAAAACTGTTTCTGGCGAACAAGAGGAAAGTAAGATTAAATTAACATATTTGGTGAGCTAATAATACAAGGTCATTTAGAAAATTAATTAAGAGACAGTGGAAAGTGCCAATTATGTATATAAATTACGTCAGGATTTTAAGAAATATTCATATTTGTGAACTGAACTCACAGACCAATAATGACAATAAAGAGAAAGTTGATTCGAAGAGATAGAAGAATATGGAGCCAGCATGGATACAGAATCGAAGTTAATCCTAAATAACACTGGATGCTGTAGATCGCCACTGTGCAAATTGATTCAAACAAGCTTTAAACTTCGAGCGTACATTGTTCACATGTAGTATTTCTATTAAGATATTGTATAGCTTCAAGTGTGACTCAAACTACTGCAGCTACTCTGAGATGGTATCAGTCAACTTATCACAACAGTGGCAAAATTTTTCTACAAGTCAAATTGGACCGTTTTATATTTGCAATCACATGTTTCAGTGTAGCGAATGTTAATAATTATTTAAAACTTTGTCAATTTAAATGTGAATGAAATAACTTTTTTTAATATTTCACCAAATTGTCAAAAACTGAAAATATTCGGTCCAACTTCAACTATATTATATATATATATATTATATATATATATATATATATATAATATATTATATATATATATATATATATATACTATAATATTATTAATATTATATATTATATATTGTATTATATATATAATATATATACAGCATATCATATATAATATATATATAATATATATACTATATATATAATATATATATATAATATATTATATATTATATATATATAGTATATATATATATATATATATAATATATAATATATATAATATATATATATATAATATATATACTATAAAATTATATATTATATACTATATATTATATATAAATATTAATATATATATATATATATTATAATATATATTATATATATATATATTTATTTATATAAATATATTCATAATATATGTATTTATAATATATTTATAATATATTCACAATATATGTATCTATTATTTAGTTATATAAAATATATATATATATATATATATATATATATATATATATATACTATATAATATATATATATATATATATATATATATATATATATATATGTATATATATATATATACATATATATAGATATAATATATATATATATATATATATATATATATATATATATATATATATATTATATATATGTATATATATATATATATATATATATATATATATATATATAATATATATAATATAATATATAAATATATATATATATATATATATATATATATAAATATATATATATATACAATATATATAATATATAATATATATATATATAATTATATATATATATATATATATATAATATATATAATATTATATTATATATCTAATATATATATATATATATTTATATATATATATATACTAATATATATATATACTATAATATATATATATATATACTCAGATATTATATAGTATATATAAGAATAATAATAATAAGACTAATATAAAACATAAACGAGATGTAGGAGAATCACTGAACAAAAAGAGGAAAAAATCAGACAAAAGCATTAATTAACATAAGTCTAAGCAGATACCCTTCAGAATAGGTATCTGAGTCCTCCACCAGAGCAAAGTGTATGCGTCAACAATAATAATAATAATAATAATAATAATAATAATAATAATAATAATAATAATAATAGATATAATAATAATAATAATAATAAGTAGATAATAATAATTAATAAATAAGAATCTTTTAATATAATTGATAAAAAGGTATCTAGAAACTTGATGATCTATTGCAAAAAAAATAATGCTTAATCAAATTTTCAATTCATTGGTCTTTCAATAATAATAATAATAATAATAATTATAATAATAACTAATAATAATAATTTAATAATAATATTAATAATAAATAACTAATAATAATATTAATATTATATTAATATTAATATTAAATATTAATTATTAATATTATAATAAATAATTAATAATAAATTAATAATAAAATAATAATAATAAATAATAATAATAATAATATAATAATAATTAATAATAATAATAATAATAATAATAATAATAATAAATAAATAATAATAATAATAATATAATAATAATAATAATAATAATAATAATAATATAATAATAATAATAATAATATAGTATTAATATAATAATAATAATAATAATAATAATAATTATTATACTAATAATAAAATAATAATAGTAATAATTTATTAATAATATAATAATAATGTATAAAATAATAATAATAAAATAGTAATTGAATATAAAATCAAATTAGTAATAATAATAATTGATAATGAATAATAATTAATAATAATAATTAATAATAATAATAGATAATAATAATAATAATTAATAAATAATAATAATAATAATAATAAGTAATAACTAATAATATTAATAATAATAATAATAATAATTAATAATAATAATCAATTAATAATAATAATAATAACATAATAATAATAATAATAAATAAATAGTAATATAATATTAACCATTATTTTTTTATGATTGTTACCCAAAATGAAAGCAATTATAAACAATAATCATACCAAATTAATTAATAATTATTAGATAATACTAATAATTGCCACATTAAAAATAATAGTAATCATAATATAATATTAATAAGAATAAAAATAAGAATAATATTAATGATTACAATTTACAAGAATAAAATTAATAACAATAAAATAATAGTAATAATAATATTAAAAATAAAATTAATTTATTTTAATAATAATCAATACAATGGTCATAATAGTCTAATAATCATGATAATGAATAATCAATAATAAATAATAATAATAATAATAATAATAATAATAATTAATAATAATATTAATAATAATAAATATTGACATAGATAATAATAATAATAATAAAAATAAAATAAAATAGATAATAATAATACTTACATAATGAGCAGAAAAATAAAAAAGCAAAATAATAATAACAAAATAATAATAATAATAACACAACATATACTAATAATAATGATTTATAATAATTATTAAAATACAAAAAAATATATATTAATAATATATTAATTATTAGAAATAATCCTTTTAATAATCAATAATAATAATAATAGATAATAATAATTAATAATAATAATAATAATATAATAATAATAATAATAATAATAATAATAATAATAATAATTATAATCAGTATATCAGTAATATAAACAGAAGGCTGTTGTGACATATCTATTGACAGCGAATCGTCCTTCTCTGTCATATCTGGCAGAGAAATATATATATATATATATATATATATATATTATATAATATATATATATATATATATATATATATATATATATATATATACTAAATGAATATAGATAATATATATATATATATATATAATATATATATATATATATATAAACAGGATTCGTGCTTGTTATTATTACATCGCGAATCGTATATAAAAAAAATCAAATTTGCGCCGGAAAAAGTAAACAATATTCAAAGACATCAAACATCAAAATAAACCAAACCATTATGAATAACAATAACAAAAACATGAGACCCTTTCGTAAATGGAAAAGATAAAGAGACAATCGATATATATAATATATATTATATATATATATATATAATAATATAATATATATATATATATATATATATATATATATATATATATATATATATTATATATAATAGTTATATATAATATATATATATATATATATATATATATATATATATATTATAATATATATATATCTATATAATATATTTATTATATATATACATAATATATATATATATATATATAGATAATATATATCATATATATAATATAATATATATATACTATCATATATATATATTATATTATAATATTATATACTATATATATATAATAAATGTTGTTCAAGAAAGAAAAATAGTTTGGCGCATAACAAAATATTTTATCAGCTCCTTACCCAATATTCCACCAAGTATGCACGTAAATCAATCTCACATGAGTTAGATAAAGAATACTAAATTATTTAAAATTCTACTATAAAAGTTAAAAGAAGAAGCTATTTTCATCATAACATAATAAAAGAAAAAATAACCACAATCATGATAGCTATCATAATAATTGAAATTTATTAGAAAATTCCACTCGCTCCCTACTCTCGATCTAAGGAGTGGAATCTCGTTGCAACTGATGTTCGAATTTCTTCGATTTATTACCGTCAACTATATAAGAGAAGCTCGGCTAGTCCTGTACCCTAACCATAACGAATTGATAAAAATAATCGATCAATATATATGAACTTTTCGCTTCCCTGTTCCCGTAAATATTTACGAAATGTTGGCTTGAGTGAGTTTGTTGAAATCTTTTGCTAATAAAAGTGTCTGATTGTTCTATATTGATAGTTAATTTTATATATAACCTTCTATTTTAAGCTAAGTATTTAGCATTATATACATTAAATTAAGTGAAATAATGGCCATAATGGGGAGTAAGTGTAATCCGTGCT
>JABUQX010064435.1:0-27909 GCA_015478945.1 Trachelipus rathkii | reverse complement strand
TTAATGAAAATTAATATAGCGTCCTTCTTCGTGTCAAGCTTTTGTATCTACGATCTATTCATGTTCTATTACAATATTTAATACACATGTCAATAGAAATATATTCTTAATCTTCTTAACAATGGAGAATGTTCTTCAATATACCCTTCAGTGGGGCAGCTCTTTAATTGTCAACAATCATAATTTGTGAGTGATAGGGAAGTCTTGTAATTAAAACATAATTTATAAAGATTAAAGAACGAAATCTATAGCATTGTGGCAACTGTTACTTTGAAGAAAATCACGAAACATATGTATGCATCTTTCAAGATAGAAACAACTACTACAAATGCATTTAATTTAACAGATAAAAAAAAACCCAATCTAGTCAATCGCGTCGCCGACCTCCCTTCACATGGAACAAAATAGACAACCTCCCAACACTATTTAGACAATATAATGTCATCAATTTCCGCACATAAAAAAACATAGTAGAATATCCCATGTACTATAGAGAAAACAAATTCATCCAGGGTCTCCTCTGTAAGAAAGACCAGGTCAAACCATCCCAAGAAGATTACTCTTAATGAGAAATTCTTAAAATCTCAGTGGGGTAGAATGAGACTTCAACTGCAGACAAAGTAGGATTATCGTGCTTTTGCTTATCAGACAAACCATGAAAGCTGTATGACTTCGGTATAATTAGGTAAATAAGATAAATAAACAATGCACCTAGCAAATATACAGAATGACATCCTGACTATGTTATCCTATAATGTTCTGGCTGAATGAAATAAATCCTATTACTAGGATCCAATGATGGAGCCCTTGGACAGGCTTGTACTTCAGAGGACATCTTTCTAATATCTTCTGTCATTTTGTTAGCACAGTCTGGCATTCAAGTTTTGAATTTTTTAGGATATTACCTTCATGTCGAAAAACAGTAGACCTTTCTAGTTGTGACGACATGAAGTTTTTTCACTTATTAGTTTCAAATCCGAAGACATCAACTAATACAATATTAATACATCACGCAAAATTAATCTGATAATAGACATGGAAATATATAATAACAAAATTAAGCCCTCAGTTTGTTGTCGGGCCAGAGCATACTTTACTGGAATATAATGAATACCCTCTCCCATAAAATTAGTACGATAATTGTTAAATACTGTGAAACAGAGGAAATGGGAACAATACGGCGACATTGGAACATAAAATACTAAAAAAACAGAAGTGACTTCAACAAAGTTCTAAGAGAAAAGACAATATTAAAAAAATTAGCCATTTCGCATCCTTTAGAAGAACATCCAAGACTTGCCAAACAGGGGAATCTGAAGAAATGGCTTCTGGATTTGAGTTCGGAATGGGGGTCTGGCTTGCACAGAGAAAATCAAACATCCACTTCGTCAAACCTCAAAAAGAAAGAAAAAAATAAAAAAGAGTGAGAGACACTCAAAAAAGTATTCAATCTTCAGAAAAGAAAAAAATATAAAATATTAATGTCATAAGTCATAGCGGAGGTCTAAAACACATCCATATACAATCACCTTCAATCGGAGGGACATGAAACTTGGAAACCACTACTAAGGACAGAAATAGGAAGAAATAATAGTAAAATAGATAACTAAAAATAGAAAGTAAACAGGAAGTAAACATTTAATGGGATTTGTCAGTTTTTAAACCATACTTTTCATTCACTTATCAAATTAATCTCCTGCTCATTAAATAAAAAATAATACTCACATTAAGGAGAAAAGGATAAAAGAAATATAATTCAAAAATATGTAACTTCGGTCCATGGATATTAAATATAATATGTTTTGAAATTAAAATTTCCCGAAAACTTTTTTGGAAAATCTTTCCTGACTTTCAGAATCATGCTGTAAACTCTTCCAACTGACCTTACCTGCGACCTGCATTATTTTTACCCGACAACAGAAAAAGTGTTGGAATCAACTTGAAACAGGAAAATTACTAACTAAAACTAGAGAGTGAGAAAAATTTACTAGTAATCGAGCGTAAGCACAAAAATTAAGAATGACAAAAACGAAAACCGTCTGTAAATTAAAAGCAAAGAAAAATACTAAAATTCATAATCCTATCGCCAACACGCCTTGAATATTATAAAAATGACATTGAATGATTTAAAGATATACGAAAGATAAAAGAAAATTAGTCCCATGTAAAAGAATAAAGGGACTCTGAGGCTATAAACTAATTTATCGCGAGTCCACTAGATACTTTCTTGGAAAAACTAATTTCGATGATATTTCTATCTCCTATTAATTGCCACTAAAAAGTGCAGAGTGGGTCTGAGGTACCACGAAATAACAAAAAGATAATATGATAATAATTTGTGTTCCTGATTGGAAGATTTTTGCCACCTGAAGAAGATCCACCTTGTCATCTGTAAATTTTCTGGACGGTTAGAACTTGTATCCCATACTACGACAGATAATTTTGATAACTTGTTTACACGTTTTTATAAAGAATGAGACACTTATCGACACCTGAAAGAGAGCTACTCGCAAATAAAAGTCGAGTTCGCTTAAGAGACTTTCGCTGAATTTATGCTCGTAATAAATCCCTGCATTATGGCACCCACTTTCCAAAATACTATTTACGTGTGAGAAAGGATTAGAAAAATAATCTATAATGCGAGAGAACAAAGAGACTTTCCTACAATAGCACAGTCTTCTTATATACGTAATAATTATTAATAAATAAAAACAGACATCATATTTTTTTCACAACTCAACTTAAAAAAGCATCCCCATGAATTTCCGCAGTATCAGCACCTAGTCGGGTTTTACAAAAACTAACATGTGCTGCCAACGTGTTAAAGGCATCGAGTATGATTAAAAGCTCAAAACTGTCCTCCGTCAACTATAAATGGAGCGAGCCTTCAAAACGCGATGACATTTCCTAGAACTAATAACTCCCTCAAAACAAATAAATCCAGAGATGATTTAGGTGGGTAGAAAAGATCCCTATGACCCTCCAAAAAAAAAAAAAATTAAGGGGGGAGGGCCCAAAAAAACTGAAAAAAAAAAACCGGCGGGGGAATATTAAAGTGTAAATCTTTTTTCGCAAGCCACAAAGGGCAAGAAAGGATTGGATATTTGTACATTCATATGTCCTCCATTCTTCAAATGCTTCTAAAGTGAAAGAAAATAATAAAAATTTAATGGAATCTTTTTAGTATTAAAAACACCTAAACTAACACGTATATCCATTTAATGACTTCTTGGCACTCACCGATTCGCCTGTACTAGCATTAGCCGGCTGCAATTTGCAGTGCACATATACGAAAATATCTCTGCGAGGTTACCCTCTTGTTGTTTTCCCGCAAACAATACGAAATCGCTGTGTGAAATGGAGAAATAAGTGGCGCATTCGAAATAATGCTAAACAAAAGAGAGGTAAAAAAAATAATACGACAGAGAAACTGGCTCCTCTAATCACAATAAAAAGTTGATCAATAATAGAATGATAGAATTTATCGATTTGAAGGAAATTAGATTTAAAGGACTGATTTTAATTGAATGAAATATCACTCAAACTCAAACGGGGTGTAAACGCAAGTCCAGTTTTTTTGGTTTACACCATTTTCGTAAGAACCTCTAAATATGCCCCGCAATCACAGGACAAGAGCAAGACATGATATACGCAGATTTAAGGAAAATCTCCTTACGAAGATTTGCTAAGCATTTTTAATACGATTTTGCAACGACGAACAGTTTAACAAAGAGGAAAAAAGACAAAATATGAAAGCTAATAGTAATGCCCACAAAATAAAAGAAGACAAGAGACGGGCCATGAGAACAGTAACCAGCAAAGACAGAAATAGGTCAGGCACAGAATAGGGGAAGAGAACCAGTATCAAGGACAAATTGCGAGACCGTAGTACTATAGCATATCCTAAATTAATATATATATATATAGATATAGTAATATTATAAAGAGAATGAGAATAATAAGATATATATACTCAAATTTATATAACGGTAATATATATCATACAAGTTTAAATAGCTTAGATAATTAATTATATTTTAGCTATATTTATATAATATATATATATACCTACTCACGCAGTCAAAGATACCTATACACTATACTAATCCAATCCCTTATGTTCTAATCCGTAATATAATGAGAAGAAATAAAATATAATCATATATATATAGATGATATATAATTAGATATATATAAATAGGAGTATACTATAGATATATACTAACAAACTAATATAATATATATATAATATATAAGTTATATATACTATATATAGTATGAATCATATAAAGGTGACAGTTATATAGTATCTTTAGTATTTAAAAAAAACTAAAAAGAACGAAAAGAAATTTGAAACTTTAATTTCTAGAAAGGGATGTAAGCTAAAATCCTTCTCACGCAACTTTGTCAGACGTTATGCACAAGAAAATTTTGAACAGTTCTCTTTCGTACTGGATAGCAATGTGCTGAAAAAACCTTCCTCATCACAACAGCTTTGAGTGATTTGTGTTGCGATAAGCTCTAGAACCAATTAATCACACTTACCAACACCCCCATTCAAGCAATTGCCGGGGACTAGGGTTACGAGAATGATATAAGAACATATCAAAGTATATAATAATACTTAAATATCATTAATAAGTATATTGTATAGTACCAAATTAACCACCCTATAAAAAATAACTATAGAGAAAAATAAATACTATACTATATAATATACTATAATATATAATATATTAATATATATCGAAGATCAATTTAAAGACTTTAAAATGGATGTCGGGTATCCGGACTTAAAGGATACTATCACGGTAAAATCTTTGCGATCGTACCGGATCACCGATAAATTACTACTCACAAAAATTCCCGATACCGATACCAGATACCATATAAAACCATTCCTTGGTATCGGAAGTGCATCACTAATATATGATATATATATATATAATTATATATATATAATATATAATATATATATAATATAATATATATATACTATACTATATTATTATATATATGATATATAAATAATAATTATAATATATATTATTATATATTAATATATATATATATTAATATAATATATATATATAATATATATAATATATAATATAATGATATTATATATATCGGTATAATAAATAATATATATATATATTAATAATAATAATATCATATATATATATACAGCCGCGGCTTACCGGGGGAAGCACAGGGAGGCCGGCTCTTCTAAAACATAAAATAAAAGCAACTAATGTAATATAAATTATTCAATATTACTATTTATACTATTAATATAATGTTTAAAATGTCCTATACAAGGAACACCTTAATTTTACATTAAGATAATTATTCTCGTTGCGGACAACATTATTTTAATAAGGATCATTGGACTGGAGAATTTTCATTTGGACCTCACAGAAAGCATAATAATATTAATGCTTTCAAAACACTGGTGTCATGGCAAACGTAAAGAAAACGACTTATCTCTATTTTGTCTATTTTGAGAGATTTTTCCCAAAGCCTCCTCTCGAAATTTTGCACAGAATTCCAATTTTTTAAAACATTTAAATAAATCAAAAAAAATTTCATACTTTCAAATACATAATAATTATACGTAATATATATATATATAATTATATTATATATAAAGTGTTATATAACTATATATACTATATATACTATAATATATAATATACTATAATAGAATAATATATATATACATTAATATTATCTAATATTATATTGAAGGATGAGAGAAGAGAGACGGAAAAGACGATCCAGAGATAAGATTTAAAAGCGAAACAGATGGAGCAGAAAATTGTAGGATCATAGAAAAAGAGACGAGACCCGAGAGACAGAAGAGAGACGCAGAGAGAGATCATATAACTCCAATTTAACTAAATATATTCTTGTTAAATAACTTTTTAGCAGTTTGTAATTTTGTATCTTTAATAGATAAACCAAGTATTTCCTGGTGTAAACTTAAGCAAATTTTTAACAAGAACAACACAATTACACTGTTTTCCTCCACTCGACACTTAACACTTTAATTTTTAAACTATATAGATTTTTCTCGATATACATATATTACCCTATTCTTAGTTCATGCAATATAAATGTAAAATAAAATCAATAAATCTTTAATGAAAAAAATTTGCAACCTTTATACAACAGGAAATCATACACATTTTCGCTTACGAAAATGCAGGACAGGGGGCCTTGGAGGCATTCTTCTTTAAAGACTTCTACGGAGGCAAGGTGCTAAATTATATTATCAAACTAGCTAAAAAACAGAAAAGCACAATTATTGTCCAATTCCAAATCCATTATACACCTTTATTTATTTATTATTTTTAATTTAATTTTCCTCCATACTCTGGACCCCCTTTATTTGATTTTTCCATTCCTACAGTTCGCTTTTAGCATATAATTGGTTTCATGAGCGTATGTTAGTTTATCCTTGTCAAATTCAGATATTAGAAGTTAAAATTATATGAATTTATTTTTATCCGAAATGTGCATTAAAAGAACAACGGGTGTCTAATATTTAAACTTATTTTCTCAAATCAATTGGTCACTACTCTCTTGGTTTCGACAATCCTTATCACAGACGGATAGGAAAAAAAAAACACAACCATGCTAACAAAAATTAAATTCACGAATAGTGTATTGTATACCGTCTTGAAATTGCTCTCTGTATTTTGGAGAGGTACAAGCCGTTACAATTTATAATTGATAAAAATAGAGGTTATTCTCAATGGCAGATGATGCTTAACACTTTTGTCCTTAAATTTTACTAATCTTTCATTATCTTACAATGTAATGTATTCTTTCAGATGACTTATTTTCACAAAAAAATAAGTAATTATCGTGGCTACTGCAATAATTTTGAAGAACTATCGTCATTCATATAATCAATAACTCGTGCTAAGAGCACGAGTAGCAGAGGTGTAGGAGTCGTGCCTCTGATTATATTACGTATTATATACGAGTATATAAACATATAAAATATGTATATATAAATATACCTATTGCGTAATTATATATATATAATATAATATATATATATATTATATATATATTATTATATAATATATACTATATTATTATATTATTGAAGTGAATCTCGGCCATTGTGATTTCGGTCAACGAAAAACACGCCATCTGAATACCTGATAAAAATAACCGAGTATGTTTCGTAATACTACTCGTGGTAATAGAGCTGCAAAGAATGGCACCAGTCAGCCGAATAGATAAGAGTAAATATTAGAAAAGAAAATAGTAAATAAGTATATAGGAGAACTAAAACAAAAATGACGAGGGAGAGGAGCACACTCAGAGCAAGGATGAAGTAATACCTTCCATGGACTCTCTCCTGTTCTGTAGGGTATATGCCATACCATGATCATTGGTAACAAATTGTTGGCTTTCTCCTTTCTCTTTTGGCGATTCCATATCCACAACCCTCTCCTACAGACCAACTTGCAAATTACAGGACACACACTCTGCCCTTAATGTCCTCCTGTGATGTGCGAGGGAGAAAAGAACCAATCCCGCACAGTCGTATGCTCAATATTGTGTCGTAAGAAGGAGAAAATAAAGAGAACAGTGGTAGGTTGGCTTATCTACGCACAAACACTGTATTCTAACTTGCCAGGAATCGCTATATAGAACGGATTCCTTCAAGAAGGTTCGTTACAAAGATACGCCGTAAAGCGACCTCTATTTTTGGTCGCGAAAAATTATGAATCGTATGGTAAATTTAATGATCAGAGGTAAGATGACAGGTAAATGAGAAAGGAAGGACTAGAAGAGAGAAAAATAGGATGCTATGATTAAAATGAATACGGAAAGAGATATATATAGAAATAGGTTAGACTGTTGATGACTGAAGACACAAAAGATGAAAGTTAGCTCGGTAAGATATGTTGAGTGGTAAAAGTAAAACAGAGGGTGTGAAAATGGTGTGTGCTGGACCGGAAAGGAACGCAGAGGAGGTCGAGAAGACCGTTGGCAAAGAATGCTATAGACAGGGTATGAAGTGCACAAAGATTAGCACACTGCGACAATGATAGAAATCGAACTTTGGTTTAGTGGGGTGGGCGACTAGAACTACCCTCCACATCTATAAACTTTATGCTAACCTATAGCCCACACCTTTATACTATAACTTATACCAATTAATAAAGCTCATTTTGACTCCAAAATTGAAAAAAAGTATTAAGTAAAATATATACTTAGCTCCAATATACTTAACCACCTGTAAAAAACATTGTAAAAACAGTTTCTGCATAAGTTTCCAAAACGATTTTTAAGGTAAATTCTGGTGCTGATGTTCAAATCTGTCATCGTTTTTGCCATCACATCAGGTTTTTTGAGATATCACATATTGCAGTTTCAATAAAACAAGCAATTTATATCAGCGACATGGTCAAGACTTACAGACAAGAAATAAGGTAAGATACAAATACAATAATAATTGAAAAGTACATTAATGTATCCGTATGCACCAAAGTGTATAGTGAATACATATAAAGCGAGTGAATCTTATACCATTTTAGAATGACATGTGAAATTTAAGGAATATGTACAAAAATGTTAAAATTACAATAGTGACGTACATTTTGCATAAAACGACCTCATTTCTTAACGATCTCCGATGTACAGCTTGTTGAATGTCTATCAAAGACCAGCAGTAAATCTGCCTTCCATCGGCGCCTTGGTAGCGTTCTTCTTAACTTTAACGCTTGATGAAAAGCGCTTTACTCTTGCTCTTCGCCCACGTGACCCAAGTTCTCTGGGAAAAGTCGTCCAATTAACTACTGTTAAAGTAGAGTGAACCTTTGGTGAATCTGCTCATTCTACAACCAATGTGGCTGCGGCAAAGGCTCAAGAAATCAATACTCCTTAAATCATCTCGGTTAGTTCCACCGCTTTTCTCTTATTTGCCAAGTTGAAATTCCCTAACGCATCAAGCTCATGTATTCTCATCTCTAGCCTCTGCAGTAGTCATTGTTGTAACATGTATCCCTGATGAGTTTTCTTATTGAGGGCCATCAAATATCTGCCTTTTTATTCTTGTCACTGAGATTTGTGGGAAAGATTGTTTTGAAGAAAATCTTCAACTGGAAGCCCAGTTCTCCAGTATTGGTTGTAGGCTTGGTTTCAAGGATGATTCCTGCACTGGCGATGTGTTCAGGAGTAACCATCGGACGAAGTGCTATCATAATGAGCTGCCCCAAGATGACTTATGTGCCGTAGTTCGGGAATGACAATTTTACTGGTCCTATCAACCAAAAGGATACATTTTTCTTTAATGTTCTTTTAACCAGCGCCGGCCAAACGATTCTTATGGGCCAGTGTTCTAATATTTAGGCTCGTTCTTGTCGCGTAGTATATCCCCTTTAAGGGTTAGATTTTCTCTATATGAACCTACCACGTTAAAGGGTTAATTTAGGAGGATGAGATCCATCGCTTTGCGTGGGCGCGCCAGCATAAGCCATTCTCTATTTTCCAATCCCACAAATGTTTCAATTAACTCAGTTCTCTATAGAATAGTTGTTAAATTTATGAAGAGAAGTTCCTTCGTTCTCTGACAAATCTGAATTTGTATTGGGAACTGATTATTGCTACACAGCCTCCTATATCTCTCTTGTTATAATCGGCTGTTGTCGCCAGTGGGCAAAAGAGTTTTTTCATTCAACCATTATATATGTCGTATGATAAAGAAGAATATATTATATATATATATATTATATATATAGTATATACTTATATATATATATACTAAATACCTGCCAATTTAGCTTAGTCAATGGGCTTGGTACCTCATAATAAATTATATCATTTTAATTATACTGTTAAATAATAAAATTTACTCCATATTCACTTTTTGGAATAATCATATGAAAGCTATAGTAGTCTACATTTATTGAGAATGAATTTTCCCTTTATTACATAACTAATCAATTACATATTAAATCAATGATTTTGTACACCATGATTTACTGTAAATGGTGATAAGTTACTCAGTTATTTTACCGCACAGTTATATTAGAACTACTCTAGTTTCGAAAAAGGAGACAACTTTATTAGTGATTTGCCAGTAGTTATCTTTAGATATTAATAACACTTTTTTCAATGTCTAAGTGACCTTGGAAGTCCAAACATAAATATAATAAATCTTATATATATATATATATATATATATATACTTTTTATAACCTCAGATCATATTCAATTTTCATGAGTATATACTGATACTTATAACATTAACTATTATGTGATATCTAAGAATATTACTGTCAAATCAGATATAACGTAATATTAATCAGTCGCAGTACTTACTATTACCTCTATATATTACTATATATTACTAAGTAATAAAATAATAAAGGTTAAACTGATATTAATTATTTTTCTCAAATAATATACTCAATCTCCTAGGTATATACAGTGATTATTAATAATTATGAGCCTAAGTAAGATACAGGACAGGTATTATTCAACTTTCCTCAGTTGTTATCTCACATATTATATATATATATATAGTATATAATTATTTATTCTGGCAGATATATGGGTATATATATTATATGTATGATATATATATATATATATTAGGATTATATATATTAGTTAAATTATGATGTATACTTGTTTTGTAATTAAAGATATCTATATTCATTAATATATTTAAAAGTTAGGTAATATATATATTGATATAAGTTATAGCATAGTATATATTCCAATACAAATGAGTTTTATGTCATAGTATTTCACTATCTCCAAACTCACATCATGCACACCAAATCTTACGTAATAGTATTAGCATTCTTCCTTTAGCCTACTGAGCGGCAAAAGATTCAACACAAGTTTTGCACACTATTGTTGAGAATGCCCAATAATTTGTCTTGGTCATCCCCTCATAATCTACTGTTAGAAGTAGACAATATATACACTCTCTTGACAAAGATATTAATGTTGTGCCTTTATCCCTGCAAAGTAAAGCTCCCACAGATGCAGCGGAAGATATCTGTGTCATTACGCATCTCTTCTTTTGGGATGTTCTGTACCATTGGTTAGATCACAACCTGCAAATGAAAAGTATTACATAAATTGGGAAGTGTGAATAAAATGATTGTAATTTATGTAAGTAATAATGTTAATAAATTGTGAAATGAACATAAAATGATATTAATAAACACTCTTATTGTGCCAATATACAAACACCATATTTATCACTAATCAGTCCAATGACTCGCAATCAGACTAGCCAATCATCTGTGACAGAAGTGTCTAATTTGCGGGTGTAAAAATCCATGAAAAATGGGGTTTGCCGATTGCATAGAATAGGATGTGATAGAGCAAATCTGAGATCAGATTTGGAATCAGCACCCTCGAATTAGTAGAAAACAGCTGGAAAAGTCCATGCCAGAAAAAAAAAAAGTTTTTTTTTTTTTTTTTGTTTTTTTTTATTATTTTCAATGAGTTTCATTTTTTGAATCAAGCAAAATAATAATATTATCTATATCAAGTCAAGTCACATGATTTTTTTTTTTTACTAACAAAAAAGTTAAAGAAGAAGCTAAGAGAGAGAGAGAGAGAGAGAGAGCAGAGACGAGAGAAAGAGAGAGGAAGAAAGAGAAAAGAGAGAGAGAGAGAGAAGAGAGAGAGAAGATGGAGAGAGAGAGACGAACTGAGAGAAAGTAGATAGTGAGAGAAGAGAGAGGAGAGAGAAGAGAGAGATTGTGTGTGTTTTTGTGTGTGTTTTGTATATCTTGTTGTTTTTGGTGTGATGTAGGCCGTTGTGTAGGTGTGTGTTGCAGGGTAGTGATATATAATATTAATATTATATATATATATATATATATATATTATATATATATATATTAATATATATATATACTATATATATAATATATGAATATATATATAATAAAATTTATGAATATATATTTGTATCTTTATGATCCCGTTTACAAAGATATTGACAACATCATTTAAATATCTTATGTGTATATTAATTCTAGGACTTACTTTAAAATAGAGAGAGAGAGAGACGAGACGAGATCGAGGAGAGAGAGAAGAGAGAGACGATGAGAGATGACGAAGAGAGAGAGAGAAGGAGAGAGAAGAGCTAATTTAAATTCACTCATTTATTTATTTGCTCGCTTGATTCCTTTTGCCCTCGAAAGGAGCATAGACTAAAATGGCAAATCGTTCAAGAGTCGAAACGACGAGTCACCAAAAGATATGCAAAAATACTTGATCAAATACTCCCTATATTTCTTTTATTATTCAACGCCATACTTTTAAGAATCATTCAAATAGCCACATTCGCCAGACTATGGAATAATATCGCTGACATTTCGCAACATTCTCTAGAGAATCTTGCATCTTTATATCTATTTATTGGTTAATTTAAAATTAGGGCGGTTTAAAATAATACATAAAAAAACAATTGGATACTTAAATTATCTTATATATTTCGATACTCAGGTCTTTTCAGAGGTTTCACTTCATCATCTTCATCTCGGTTTCATTATTTTTTATAACAAGATCTTACTATTAAGCTGAAAATTAAAAGCACCACAACACTTAAGGTGGCACAGCCAGGACTTATTAGGCCAGAACCGGACCATATGTTAATCCCAAAGAGAAATGAGCACCCAGCCAACAGCATGTAAAACCGATAGTGCAATATAAGGAACCAGCCCGATAAATATATAAGAAAATAAGAAATAAATAAGATACTAATAAAAATATAAAAAAAAGTAAATATAAATAGGTAATAGTAAAAATAAAATAAACATAAAAGTTATAAAAAATAAATATGAGAATAAAAATATAAAATAAAATATATATATTAATTATATATATATAAAATAAATAATATAATAAGATAATAATATAGATATAATATATAATAATATATATATAATTATAATAATAATATATATAATATGTATGATATATGGATTTATTTAATTAATAGAGTACATTTATTAGTCCATTTTTGTAAATACTTATTACCTCATTAAGGGGCAGGGTATAAGTATCTCTCGGCTTAATATTTATCCCAAGTTTATAAATGTATATTATTACGGAGAAGAATGAAAATGAAATTTGCTGAGTAATATATGTATCTTTATTACTAAAGAAACACACATGTAGGATTTTAGTAGAAAATTTGATTTTATCTATAATCTTATTTTTAAGGAGAAGTTTTTCCTACGATATATTAAGGCACGCGAGACACTATAATAAGCTTATATAGAGCTTACTTTAAATGGACCACAAAATCAGGAATTTGATGTCATGACTATGAAGTTTATGTGTATTTCGACAATAATTCTATTTTATATAAAAGGTTTTTAATTAGATACATAAATTTTTAAAAATACAGAATTCCCATTAATCGCCGTGATACAGTACGTAATAATATCCGATAGTAGATATGACATTGCGATGAAATTTAAATATAGATAAATAACATCCATTTATATACAATTTTCCTGCAAGATTTACTCATTAAAAATTCATTTTATAAACAAGAGATTAAACTTAACTAAATTGATATATTCATATCATTTACTGATAAAAGAAAATTCCTTTTTGATAATTACCCTTAAATGATCATTAACACTAATTACTTCTTTTATAAAAGTATTATCAATATTTTTGGATGTTAATTGAAATATTTTTGTATAATATATAGCTCCATGTTTACTTAATTTATAACTGAAGTTCATTATGAATTTCTTTGCATTAGAATTTCTTAACAACCTCCATATGGTATATAAGACGATATAAAGATAAAACGAATTATAAAATTTTTAGACGCTTAAGCAAGAGTATCTCCGACGATAGTTAAAGAATAGGGGACTTTAGCATACTTTCTTAATTTTTATGAATATTTAAAAGTTTTAATATGACACTTGGTGAATTTTAAAATAAACAATAGTGAAATAAAATTGAAAGATAGATACAGCATTTTGCATATCTTAGAATATAATTAGAGTGAATTATTAGGGCCGTTATAGATTGGCGTATTTATGATTGACATAGTAAGATCAGCTTCAAGAGAGCTTATAGTGTGAGTAAGTGGCCCCACAAAAAGGTGGAGTGAAAATCGAACTTAGCAGGCCAAGGTAGGTTGAGAGGGAAAGGATTAATTCAGTTAGAGATGAGGTAAACTAGATTATACAAAAGGAGTGAGGCCTAGTGTTAACAATAACCGAGCGAAGTGGACTACATCTATTATTACGTACTAGGAAGGTAAAAGATACATCTAGGAATCTATATGTGAAGGGTCTCCATGCTTAAGTAGTTGTTGACTCTCCATACAAATGTTTGCATATGCTTCAGTGGTGCCCATTCCTTGGGTCACCATGACGTAGGACAACTGAAATAGGGTATTCGCTCATGGTATCCTGCAATCATTTGTAGGCCAATCGTCCAGAAATGTGGGGTGGGGCCAGAGAACACGAAGTTAATGCGTACATCTCCCTCTAAGGGAGTGCCTGACAATAACTGTCTGGGAATAGATATAATTACTTGATATGGTTTATTTTTTTTAAGCAATAAGGATGCTGATAAATATCTTATTGTGCTGTAGCAATTGATTAAGTGATGGGTACTTATATCAATAGTGTTGAAAGGAGTGTGATAGATTAAGAGGTTATTATGGTCTTGCAAGCCTTATACTATAATCAACAAACCTCCTAATATACTACTCTCGAAAATTGGGGATATATAAATGTACATGTATACGCTAGTGTATCTCCGAGAGGAGAAATAGTATATTTTATGGGAAGGCTTTTATAAGACCAGTATAATAAAACATCAAGTTGCTTATTGTGGTGATAACGATGAGGATAATAGCATTTGCCGAAGAGGAACGGAAAAGTAAAAGACTATCTCTTGAGACAGATTGCCAAGATTCAGTCTGTGTCCCCTAATAGTAGAGTCCGCGTAAGCGTTGGCCAGTTTCCACTTTTTGTAGTTGGGTGTACATAGGAGCATGATGATATATCTTTAATAAGACAAAGAATGTAAGATTCGCTCGCGGTATGGTAGCAGGAAGAGTAAGTGTCATCAATAGTTGATAGTTGTGAATCAAACTCTTGCGCGAAATTTGATGGATACAAGAGAGAGAAGAGAATGAGACAAGGACATGGATATTGAGCGGCAATGGTGCTGTAACGAATTTGTGAAGCGCTGTAGAGAGGAGATGTCGGAGGGCAGGCGTAGAGGTAGGTTTTGATTATGCTGGTAAATAGGGAATAGGAGGCGTAAGGGTATGCGGTACAGAGTTATAGGTCAGTACCGGGAGGAGAGAATAGTGAGACGGTATGCTGCAGTGTGACGCATGCTTTCACCTGCATATAGATGTCTGTTCGCGCTAAAATTAATCCATGCAGTACGTATAGAGTGAGTACATATAGAACCCATCGCAAACGCGGGCCAGCTATATGGTGAGTAAGATTAACTATGACAAAGTTAACCAATGAGATTAGAGGAACACGTGTTGCAAGACGAAACTATAAAAGATGCAGATAAGATAGCGAGAGGCCAGCGAAAAAAAGGCATGTTTAGGGCGTGCTGATTGGAAGAGGGTGGAATAATATATTATGTAGAGGATTATAAGTAAGTGTTGTGTGGCAGGGGAGGTGAGTGACTTTGAGTATGGAGTTTGTATACCCTTCCTGAATGGATACAGATTACAAGTAAAGAGTAGGTGGGATCGAGACTGTTCTCGAGTTAAGGGTTATGTGGTGGGGGGGCATAAAAATTGAGAAGCCCAAAGGGGAGGGAGTTATAGAAATGTGAATGGCAGAACCCCATACGAGTCATAAGGATGGGAGGGTAACATATGTGTTGATTATATATGGAGGATTGCGAAATTGAATAAATTATGTAGTGTGTAGAAGTATACTAAAGCTATATATGTTATATATATATTCAAGGATTTCGCAACAAGAACTTTATTAAACCCTGATAAGTAGAGCCGACAATGACTCCTCACTAATAAGTCACCAAGTAGATAGAAGGGCTCATAGAAGAACCATATTTAAAGATAGGAGTATTCGTATCATACCAAAAAGGATATTTGGTGAAGTAAGATTTCGGAGCGAGGGGACAGTAGTTGAGGTGAATTCTGAAAAGAGCTAAAATTAGTGCGACTAGTTTGGATTTTTGAACTATAGTTTTCTATTACAGTGTGTTTAAATATAACATAATCATTGGTGGGACGAAGCCAAATGGGAGTGGGGTAGGTGACCAACAACTGTGGACAGCCCTGAGAGGGGGCGGGGAGGTGGCAGTGAGCTTGGGTTAGCGACTGGACAGGCCAAGCCCAGGGTCACCTGGCGTCCGTAAGCCTGAATGCTAGCAAAAGCAATATTATAAAATAATATGATGTGGAAAAAGTGTTTTAATTTAAATTGTAAAAGTATATCTATAATAAGAATAAAATCCAGGGGCGTATTTATATATCAGCGTGGCCGCGTCCGGCCCGAGGGCGTTGTTTAGGAGGCCCCTGTTTTATATCTATCCTATTCTTGTTTAAGGATTGTAGTTAAATTGGTGAGAATTTATGAGATAAAGAGCAAAGTTGTTTTGGTGCTATGAAATTTAGATTATTGCTGTATATAAGGGCTATTTGATATATATTATACCTCCATTATATTAAGGTTTATGAAAAGGAAGTGGATCTTTAAGCTAATATTCTTATAACTTGCCATTAATATATTAATTGATATACGTATTATTGTAATTTGGGTTATTTTAATGGTGAGTGTGAATTCGCAATTTGTTGTAGGCGAACTATCTTGATATGATTTAGACATAGAGGACCATGATGGAGATACGAATAGGAGGGATGGTTGATTAGATATTAGTGCACTTTTAGTGGAAACAAGATTATAGGGGCAAGGTTGTGACCACTTAAATTAACTGAGGTTTTGCCTCGGGTGACGTGAGTATCTCAATAACATTTAGGGCAGATATTAATTGACTGGTGGAGACCTTAGGATATATAATTCTTAATATACGCTCGGGATAATTAGGAGAATTTGGGGATCATAAAGTGAACCCCCTAAGGATAAAAATTAGAGGTGTAGGTTAAATTATAAGAACGGATTATTTTAGGACCTAGACTTAGAGATGTTGAGGTTGCAATTCCCTATAAAGGTAGATCGCATCTTAATCTCATATACAGGGGAAAAGGGGAAGAGCTTACGAAAATATTGATAAGAGTTATCTAGATGGAATTATTCTCCGACCTGATATAATTACTCCAACTTGAAAGGTAATTAGTTGCGATTTCTATTTCGAAAATAAACTTGTCGTGTCGTAAAAAACGACAATATTATACTTATTGTAATCTAATAGATAATATAATATATATATTATAATAGTTATTAAGTAATTATAAATAAAAATAATGTATATATTATATATATATATATGAGTGTAGTAATGTATATATATATAGATTATAATATATATATAATATATAAATATATTAACTATTATATAATATATATATAATATATATATATATATATTTATTTAATATATTAATAAAGAATATATAGAATAGTATATATATATATATATATATATATATAAATATATATATATATAAATATATATATTATATATATATATATATTATTAATTATTATATATATGCCAACCTATATAAGGTGAGTTAAAGTATATTAAATGAGGTATCCACTCCTCAAGTTAAATACATAAAGTCTCAAATAGGGAGTGGAGCATAAGTTATACTAGCTGAACAATTATATATAACCCTCGTGTGAGTAGAGTATTTAAATGTAGTATTAAGTTATTAATGTAAAATTATTTATATTATTATATATAGTAAATGATAAGTTATAGTAAGTAAATAATTATATATAAGATTCATAAATAATTTATCAGAATTAGCAATTCTGACTTCTCGATATTAAATATTTAAGTAGAGTAAGGTATTCTATATGAACAGGCGGTGAGCACCAACTAATCGCTCACGGAAGACACACCAGGCTAAATAAGGTAAATCTTGATTAAGACAGTCGCTAGTAAGAATGCTGAAGTGTACTGTAAGCATGCAGATGAGTTAGTTATATATTTTTTCACATGATCTTCTTATGCTAGTACATTTATTTTAACCTGATGATGGAGATTAATATTATGTTATTATGAAAGATATTTATATATATATATTATTATTTTATTTAATTATTATTATTATGTATTATTCTATCGTCATGATAATATTGTATGATTATGAATGTATATTTTTATTATTGATTATTATATCTTATTTCTTAGTAATCTATCATCAAATGTTAAAAAGAGAAAGTACTGGAAAATATAATTAATTTGATTTTATATTGTACAGCAGAATAGTTTAATTATTAGTTTGGATGGAAAATAACCTGAATAAGTAATGGAAATTAATTTATAATATAAATTATATATTAATATGTTATAGTATATGTATTTAAACTATGGTAGGATTAACATTGTATTAATATACTTCATCATCTTATTTCTTTAATTATATAAATGTTAAAAAGAGAAAGTCGAAAATTGAAATTTATCATTTACCTTTATAATTAATGTAATTTATATATATAATAAGTAATTAATATATTATTTATATAAATTATTGAATTATTATTATTGTATGTAAATGATAAATATGTTTTGAATTAGTAATACAATTGCCTAACTGATTTTTTAAAGTTTTTAAATATGTATATAAGCTAACAGAAAGTTTCTTATTATTTATAATTTATCATGATATAAGATTTTATTAATTTTATTTAGTATATTATTATAATATAGTAATTTATATATTATAAATTATATGATTATTAATTAGATTTATTATTATTATTATTATATAATTTTCATATTATATCTAGCATATTATTATGATATTTATATTATAAATACACTAAGCCCCGTTGAAAAACAAAATAAGGTATCATGTAAAGAAACATTCTGTGTCCGGCGCACCAATTAATTTAGAAAATGCAAGGTCCGCATCTTATATCTAGAATTTTTCCCGTAAAGAAAAATAGGTATTTTAGTTTTATTAACGTATACATTTTCCCTAAAGAGATAAGCATTATTTAAATATATGTTAATAAATAGTATTAAATTAAAAATTTTAATAGAAATCGAGCTAAATTTTAATATTAAATACTATTACATTTAAAGAATTGTATAGGAAATTTTTATATTTCTGAGAATAAGATATATATAAGCTTTCTGCTTAAATAGTACCTATTTTAGTAAGTGAACCAACAGTAATCAGACCAACTTAAATAGTGACTAACACTTTTTCCTTGGTACATAGAACCTGACTTGACCCACTAAGATATAGTATTTCAAGGAAGATGTTCTAAGTGAGAGTTGAGGGAAGTGGGGATTGTAATAGACTTAATATTGCATCCTAAGAGCCTTGTATGATGATGTCAGTAGCTCTTTCACTATGAAAGAAGAGTTATCTGCTCAGTGGTTTCAAAAGGTGTCTACAACTTATCTTATAAGTAATGACTAGCCATGTCTGTAGTTTTCCAATGAATACATCCATTAAGCTTCTCCTTGGAAACTGTTCATCATTAGCTTCCCTAATCTTAGTCGAATGTACCCAATAAATAAAAAAAATACCTTTCCATTGAGTTTTATAGATTACGTCTACTTATTGCTTATGGAATTTTAAGATTCTCTAAAATATATTGTATAGATTTCATGCCAGTTCTATTCCATATATCTTTGACGAAATATTTTTCAATTGAATCCATAAGACTTAGCTTAATCCCACTACGTTAGATAAATAATTTTAATGAGGAAAATCAAAAAGGGGTTAAGGGAGACTAATTTGGTGAAACCTATTAGATCTTTCATGAGGTTAGCTACGATGATTCGGTTGTAGCCACACTTTTTTTTGCTGATCAATGATTTATCTATATTCCCTACTGTTCCCACTCACATAAAGAAGGGAACAAGAAAATTTAGTTGTGTACCGACTTAGAAATGTGTAGGCATTTAGTGTTTAAAAAGGTGTGAACACGTTACGTTCTGTATGCAATGTATCAATATCTTCATGTTTTTCATACTTATTATATTTATTTTTGCTTAAACAGAAGTGCATTGTCAATACGTCTCTAATTTGATTTCCTAACATTTAGATGTAAAGGTGCGATGTTCACATGAAGAGAAATTACAGTGTGGAGAACACAGTACAATTTTAGTGAATATGAAGACCAAAGCTTCAATACCTTATTGAGGCGTTCATTAAACAATTCTGCACTCATGCTTGTTTATACTGTTGAGTTTGAGATAAAATTCCCCCATATAAGTGAAAAGATGAAGAGGCGGTGAAAAATGAACCCGAAATTCCATTTCAACAAACAGGCGTATTATAACTGCCTTTCTACACAAAGTGATGAATGAGGCAAGACTGTTAATGTTGTCATAAAAAGACGATCACAATGTGCAATGAGCTACGAAAAAAACTAAAAGTAAATTTTACAGTCTAAGTCTGTTAGAGTAAGAGTGTGCGCGAGTCTACACTATTGTATACCTTAAGTAACGCAGGAAATAAAGTGTATCAGTGCCGGCTGTTGTTAGTACCAGGAGCTGTGGAATGTAAATTCACGCAAACAAGAGATCGTAGATGCAGATCTCCGATGGTGTGAGGATCTGCTAGACAGAGTGTGGTGGTTCACAGGTTGTGATGAACAAGCTAGAAGGTATGTGCTGAAATGTATGCTTGGTGGCCAGGTCTTCTGTTTTTTTCGCCACTATGCTCATCACTTGACTTTTTCGTCACTATCCGAGTCGCATGCCGATCGTAGGAATCACCTTCCAAGAGTATAGAGCCAATAACAGTTAAGGTTTGCTTTGATGCGAGATGAAGAAGCGGTGCTGTCTACATTTTTCTGGTGAGCTATTGTTAAAATTAAGATTATCTATATATTCTTAAGTGGGTATTTGAAGTTAGTTATAATGATAAAAGATTTGACAAAATAGAAATAATACAAGGTCAAGAATAAAAATCTTCGTAACAAGATTAAATCATAAAGTGTGAAGTACTTATGGAGTTAGCGTGGGTCGGTAATAAGTTAATTGAGTAGTGTTCGCAAAATGAGCAGAGCGCAGATATAATGGGCGTGGAATCAACTCTCAATTGCATCACTGCCAAAAGCCCAAGGAAGACCCAGTTCATATTAAAGTGAAGTGTCCCATGACACCAGAGTGGGGATTTGAGTCCCAACATGGAACAAACATTTAATGCCCGCCCTCATTTTATCCTGATTAAGAAATCTCATCGGGCAAAGAGAAGTACTGGAATGACCCAAATGATTGCCAAGTTTCAAATGGCACTGTCTCCTAATCAATGGTCGGTTATAATATGCGTATGCGTGATGCTGAGTCTTACCTCCCTGAAGTGCCTAGGATATCCCTCCAATATAATAGATGAAACTCCTGTGCCTCTTTGGAGTTGAATTATATATACAGTCTCTTCCCTCCCTAATGCGACCTAATCCATGAAGATGTAGAGTTCACTCTGAGACTTACTCTCTCTCCTCATCTCCTCTCTCCTCATCTCCTCTTATCTCATATCTACATACATACTGTCTCATACTCGTCCCCTCGTCCTGCCTTCTCTGCGACTCGTGCTCCCTCCATCGCTTCCTGTGCTCTCTCCTCCGTCGTGCCTCTCTCCTGTCATACATGCTGCGTCTGTCGTTACTCAGTCTCTTCTTCTCGTACACTCATCTCTCTCTCCTCTCTCCTCTGTCATCATACGTCGCCTCGTGCTATGCTCAACCTCTGCTCGTGTGCTACCGTCGTGTGCTGTTCTCGCGTCGTGTATCTCGCGTCTTGCTGTTCGGTGCGTGTATATATATATTAGTGATTAGTATATTTTATATATATATATATATATATATAGTATGTATGTGTATGTATGTAGTTTAGTGTGTGATGTGAGTTACGTGAGTTGAGTGGGGAGGGTATTAGTTTGTGAGTGGTGTATGTTGTTAGTGTATGTGTGTGGTGTGTGTGTATATATATATATATATATTATTGAGTGTGTGATTGTGGTATTATTATTTGGATTATTATTATTTGGTATTATGGTTGGGAGTAATTTTTCAGCCTCATATCATAATATTCAAACTCACAACCAACTACTATATCTCTCGTCGTCATCAATAGGTTTAATTATTTATATATATATGTATCTCAGGAGCTGTATTATAGTAGACTTCAATTTTCCTCTCTAGGAAAATTGATAATCTCATCAATTAAACATATACAAGCCAGTTTATAGAAGGATAATGAAAAATGATTTACTGACTAAGATAGAAATAATACAAGTGAGTAATCAGTAAATATATAATAACATAATATACTCAGTCATAAGATACGTTTCAATTACTGATATGAACCATCACTAAATTGCACAACACATCATAGTACTACCTTAATACTAAGATACACATTAATCAATCAATTAAGATATAATAATATTATATAATAGATTTATATATATAATATATATATATTATTAAATATAATATTATATATTATATTAAATAATATAAAATATATATAATTAATATAGTATATTATAATATATATAAATATATATATTATATAGATAATATTATTAATAAAAAGATTATATATAGATATATATAAAATATATAATATTATATATATATTATATATTATAAATAGAATAAACGCACATGTGTATACAATATTGAATTAGATTTATGATTCTATAAAAAATAAATTTTTATGTTTTTCCATGTTTTTAAATATTATAGAACTTGTCATTTGTGAACTGTAATGTATTTTTCCTTGAATTAAACAGGAAATTTACGGATTCTTCATATATGGAGAAAGTCAGAGAACCAATATAATCAAATATATTAATTAATTATTATTATTATTAATTATGTTATTATTATTATATTTAGAATATATTATTATTTTATTTCCATTATTATGGTACATTATAGTATGTTATTAGTAGATTAATTGATATGTATATATTATTATATAAATAATATATGTGTATTATGTATGAGATTATATGATATGTAGTATAGAAATTTATGTTCTCAAAGAGAACACAACGGCCTCGAGATGATATCGACAGCAATATACGCTCAAGGATGTAGTAGAGGTTGAGGGCCCCAGTAATTGTATTGGTAGGTATATGTGTATGAGAAAATAAATATATGATAATATGAGAGAACTCAAAATGTGATCATATTTTTAGTTTAAATGCACAATAAAAACTCTGTAACTACTATCTCTAGTGTCGAGATTTGGAACAAAAAAAATCAAGTTTTCAATTTTGAAATTATTAGATAAGCTTTAACAATTGAACAAATGACCTATCTAAAACTTAGTATTTATATTCATATGTTATATATAAAGAGTAAAAAAAATATTTTTCTTTTGAGTGTATTATTATTATTATTAATTATTATTATTATTTCACTTATTAGGATTATAGATTTAGAGGGATTAAAGTTTACCATCAGTGTCCACGTCTACTGGCAGGGACAAGATGCATGATATTATTATTAAAATGTGATTAGTGAATACTCTATTTAATCTAGCATATAGTTGCATTAATGTATGTGTATCATTTGTAGTTAACTGTTTCATCTCTAGGGTGAATTAATAATTATTAAATTAATTATATGGCGATTATTGATTATGGTATTATATATATAATGCTATTATTATCACTATTATTATTATTATTATTTATATAGTATATATAGGATGTAAAATGTAAAAACTCCCATGGATAAATATATAAATCAAATATTATGGTTTTTAAGTTTAGATATAAATATAATATAAAATGATGTAGGTAATTGACTATGCAATAGGTTTCTGTTCTTAGAAATAATTAATTGTATCACCTATTATTAATATATTATTATATATTATATATTATGATTATTATTATTAATATATGATATATTACTTAATTATTGATTATTTATTGTAATTTTATTATTATTATTATTATATATTATCTATTATTATTATTTATGTATATTATATTATATTAATTATTATTATATATTATTGTTATTATTATTATTATTAATTATTATATAATTATATTGTATAAGAATTATTAATTATTTATTTTATTATTTAATGATTTTATTATTTATTATTACACAGTATTATCGTATATGGTAACAACTATTATAGATATTTCTTAATTAATATTATTATATATTATTACATATGTTTAGTTAAAATTTAGATACCATATTATAAAGAAGTATTATTATGAATTATTATATTTTGAATTATTATAATATAATATATTATTATTGATTATTATATTATTTATTAATTATTATTATTATAAATTATTAATAATTATTTATATTTATATTTTATTATTTATTTTTATTATTATGTATATTATTGAATTATATATTATAATTATTATATTATATTAATTATTATTATTATTATTATTATTATATTAATATATTATATTAATTATTAATTATAAATTTGAATTATATATAATTAATATTATTATATAATTATATAATTTAATTATATTAAGAATCTCTAGAAGCGTTTCAGTACCAAAACTCTCTCCCTCTTCTGAAACCATTTGAACAACGTCAAAATATAAATTAATAATCTTAGATTAATTGTTATATTAAAAGAAAAATAAATATTTAAGATAGTATATTGTACTTACATAAAGATTCAATATTATTTTAATTACTATAAATTAATTAATTGATTTGATTAATACCTTTTTTTCTTAGTAAGGATGACGTGATGTGTAGGTATGTTGTAGTGCGTTATTGTATGCGTGTGTGTGTGCTGTGTGAGGTGTGTGTGAAGAAGATTGGAGTTATATAAATAAATATATATATATAATATAAATATTAATATATATATATAATAGTATATATATAAATAATTAAATATATTAATATATAATAAATAATATATATGAAATATATATAATAAGAATAATTAATATAAATATAAAATATATAAAATATTATATATATTATTATATGATAGTAATATATATATATGCTGTGGGTGAAATATGATATGAGCACCATAGACAATTAATAAAAAAAAAATTATAATATATATGATTTTTTTTATATTTATATATAATACAGTGTGCGATGTATTTGTGTGTGTATGATGTGTGAATGTATTTGTAAATAAAATAGTGTGATAGATGTGTGTGTGTGTAGTAATGTTAGTGTTCTCATCTGTGTATATGCGAGCAAATTATTACTGTTTCTCTTTTATTTCTAGTAATAATATTGTATTATTATCTATTATATTATTATATATTTTTAGATTAGTTATTTCCTTTTTGCAACTTCCATCATTTCCATATTTTGTTAATAAAAGATATGAGATTGTTAAAAACGCAGACGTATTTAATCAATACGAAAATATCTTGTTACAAAGAGAATACCAATTACGATACAATATTGTTAAAATGACAAATCGTGATCGAAAAGTTATTACTTTCACTTCATAATTCCCCGATAGTAAACATTTATATATAAAGATCTTGTCCAATTATGGCGTTCAGGTTGATATATTTTTAGAGAATATAGGAAATTGAACCACGTATACCAGAGTTGTACTGTCGCTCCCGCCATGCACCCCCCATATCTCCTCCGAATCGCCTTACTCCGAGAATCAAATAGCCCAATGTATCCCCTGACTCATCTCTCTGTCGTAGTGTGTGTGGCGGTCTAACCATTATGTAGGAACCACTAGTGAGTGGTGTAACCGAGAGAATCTGAGTGTGAGAAATCTATGGAGGTATGGAGATGATCCTGGAAAGACTATATAACCAGGAAAGATCGCCTAGTGGGAATATACGACGCGATGCATAGCCCAAGAAGAATGCTCAGGCGGTACAACAGTGGATGGCATGGCCCACCGGTACTGAACAGTCTACAGGTGAAATGGAATAAATATGTACATACTTTATGTATTGCTCCACGCAAATAATATTAACTACCTGTTCGTCACCAACAAAACTTCACCACAAGGTAACGGAAGATTAGTTGCTAATCAGGTAAACTAAATAATATTTCAATATAGAATACCCTCCTAGGAGCTCATATGAGTCATAGAATCTCAGAGACTCTAGGCAGAGGTGTAACGCTGTGAATTAGACCCTCGGCAACTCCTGCAGTTTAGTCTCAACAGAGAGCTAAAGCAGTGTCGTAAACTCACAGGTTAATAACGATGACGTAAATTAATTAGTATCTGGTTCGCTCTCTGAGAAAAGAGAGACAAAATAGTAGATTCCCTCATTTTAAATATCCTTATTCTAGAGGCGGGTTCTGCCGCCAGACGGAAACGGACAGAGTGAAGGCTGTTAAAGACGAAGAGTTTCCCCGGCGATTCGTCCCCGGTAGGCTGAGAAAACTCCCGTATCATCTGTAGTCATTAACTTTTGAAATGTGGTTACCGGGATAGGAGGGGAGTGAAAGTGTCCTTTAAGCCTAAAAGTAGGGGTGTCAGAGAATAAATAAACTCTAACAGATGCACAAAATTTGTGCCTAACTTTGCGCGCTTTCTCAAAGGGCACGTACTAATCTCAAAGCTTCTTTCTCTATGCACTCCTCAATAACATCGGATGCCTCCATCATATCATCTGCCTCCTTCCCATACATGTTATAAACATCTTTCCAATATGGCCTTCAGGTTTATTTTATCCATTTTTTTATTTAAAATATAAAAAACAATGGATTATAAAAAATAATTTAGAGATATAATAAAATGTTTTTTATTATTTCTTGTCAAGAGTGTTATAAGTTTTTAGTTACATGCCTTGACCTCTTCAGGAAAGATGATCTAGTTAACCATGAATTCCTACCGGATTCTGACCGGTTAGAGGAATTTCAGAGTTTAGTTGGAGTTTCCTCATAGTATATATGACCGAATCCGAGTCCGAGTCCGAGTCCGAGTCCGAATCCGAGCTCTAATTTAAGCTGGCTTTCGAGCTGAATACTGGAAAAATTAGTGTGTCGCAAAATTTTAGATTAATTTGCAAGAATTAGATAGAGTATTTAAATCCCTTCCCCCAGTTAAATTGAGAGGTGAGAATTGCTGAATATAGCAGGGTACCCATACGGTCATTCTTAATCCTTTATTTATTTATTTATTTTTTCGAGGAAATGAGGTTGAAGGGGGGGGGTTGAGGATTAGCCTTCTGAGGGGTATGGGAATACGTGTAAACCAAATCTGAAGGCAAAAGTAGTCAAGCGTACGGTGCGCGAGATACAAAATAGGCCGTCCAAAAAGTCCTGATCTCCCCAGAGAGGAAAAGGAATGCACAGACCGTCTTCCTCCTTTCATGTTGCAACGAAAACACGGTCTTTCGCACTTTAGGGATCGATCACCCTCACCTTAAAGTTTCAGATGTGACGTAGCATGTTGTAAACTAATCCCACTCTGCTATGATATCAGTATATTCACACCAGAGTCCCGTATAAAGCCACAGTATCCCAGTCCGGATCACGAGACCACGCGATATGCGGAAAAGTAATATCAGTTTCAATCAGATAGGCTATAAGGGAAAGAGCCTAGGAGTAATAAATATAGAGACAGTAACTGAATCCTAATTCTCACAATTTTTTTATTGTATTGAAGCCACCAAGAACAAATGTACCTAATTATTAGGTATATTAATAAGCACAATCCCAATTCTCCACGGCAACTTAACCTATTAAATTCTTACCGAGAATCGACGTGACGCGCTGTCTGACTGCATAATAGATAGCACGCCTTTACCTCATTAAATCTCTCTCTTTT
>JABUQX010064434.1:0-10870 GCA_015478945.1 Trachelipus rathkii | reverse complement strand
TTCAGGGACAACGAAAGAAATTGGATTTGCTTGAATTCTGACTAAGTGTACCGAATAGGACTATCAAAACGATATAAATAACCATTGCAAGGTCAGGTGTAGAAAAAAAGAAGAATTTTTAATAACCGGATACAGTAGAGATAAAGTAAGGTATAGGAAGAGGGTAAGAAGATGAGATGTGCGGCTGATTTTAGTATTTATGTAGAGAAAGGGAAAGGAGTGGGAAGAGGACAATGTAGAGAAGGTTTGGGGGTTAGTAGATTCAGGAGGAAATAATAAGAGGAAAAATAAAAGCAAAAAGTAGGAAGTGAGGTTTAGAAAAAAAACAACAAGGAAGTAGAAGGTGGTATGGTGTCGTGGGAGGGAGGATGGGCCCATTAAATTAGGGGGAATGTGGAGGGGAAGGAGAAATGGAAATTAGTTTTGAAAAAAGAGTAGAGGGTTGATCTGATAAAATTAGAAGCCAATAAACAGACTTAATAATCCCAGAAAGAGATGACCGGTTGGTGACGAGATGAGAGATCTAAAATAGACTTAAAGGATAGAGATGAAGAGAAAACAACACAAACAAGAGAAGCTACTCAAAGAAGAGCCAAGGATAGACATGAGAGACGAGAAGAGAGAAAAACAAAAGAGTTTAATTTCTCAGAAGAGAGAGAAACCAGGAGAAGAATAACGAAGATAGATTGATGCTCGGAGTCACCCCTGAACGACATTGAAACGACGAGATGAGAGAGAGAGAAGAGAGGGAGAGTAAGATAAAGAGAAAGAGAGAGATGAGAGAGAGAGGCAAGAGCATACAATGGATAAGAAAGAGCATTTGGTGAAAGAGAAGAAGTGTAAGGATGAAATTTGCTTCTTTTTAAAGAAGTATGTATATATATGTTGTCTGGAGGATGATCAGATAATAGAGGAGAGAGAGCAAGAGAGAGGAGATAGAGAAGACTCCGGAGGAGAACCTTAAGCATCAACAGGACCGTTTAAAGTGTGAGAGGGAAGACAAGATTCCTTCGAGTAGTTAACACTGGAGCTAAGAAGGGAGATGACCTTACCGAAAGAGATCCCCAGCAAAATTGTGACGATTCCATTGTGGAGATTTAATGGAGAAGCAGATATCTAATAAGTAAAATTATTAAAGTAAAATAACAAGGCAGAAACGAAGTATCTAGAGGCAGATTGATGTTTGAAATAATGAGAATCACACGGGCAGCTAATTAACCTTTTGATGTCATTTAAATATCTTTCAAGATACCGTAGGATAGGGAACCCAATAAAAAATTTAAGGGGGATTAATTAGCCCGATATGCAAGTTAACTCAATATAAAAGGTTTATATGCTTAAAATTTGGTCTATTCCTAATATTAGGACCTAACAATTGAGCGCCCCCCCCCTACGTAGTTATCTGCACCATTTACAGAAAAAAGGTTCCCAGCTTTGAAATTATCTTGTACCTGCAGATCCTAGGCTTAAATCCCCCCGGGCTTACAAAGGACATTGATCTAATTCCTATACCAGACGTCTATTACTCCATTCCGAGCAATTTCCTCGTATTTCACAGACACTAAGTCTTTACATGATAAGAAAGATAATATATGAAAGGTTATCAAGTTGATATATAAATCCTGTATGATATAGTATAAGTTAGCCGTACTATAGGTAGTAGTATAAGTTGTATTATAGTATTTTCACCTGATATACCGTATATTAAATGGATATAATTATATAGATTACCCTAATAAATATATATATTATAATATATCATAAATATATATTTATTAAATATATATAATAAGTATAATTAATATTAAATATAATAATTATATTGAGGAAAAATATTATATCCCTTAAAAACAATTAATGAAAAAAACAAGACTTGTGTATTATGTACAATAGATGTTTTAAATGACTTGAGGTGTGACATGACGTGAAATTCAATTATAAATTGTGGAAAAATTGGATGTAAAAAAAGCAAACTTAAGCCGAATAAAAATTGTTTATACTTTAATTATAAACTATCAAAAACTATAAATATTTTCCATGAATAAAAATAAATCTCATCATATTTTATTAAATTTTATATATTAATAAAATACTATATTATTCTTATTTATTATTTAATTGTTATCGATGTAGTTCACGATGCGAAGTAGAGTGTGAAAGAACGTTATTTTGTTATTTTTTATTATACATGGCAAAGATGATCTGTCATGTGTAATTCCCATGTTTCTGAGAGGCGAAAGCGACGTAGTCCAAATGGAACAACAAAAACAAAAAAACCACAAAATCAAAGCAAAACAAAAAAAAAAAAAAAAAGAAGCAAACAAAGATTGAAGAGATAAAAATAGATGTTGAAATAGTTACGTCGTCGTTTCCTACTTCTATCGAGTTCCGTCGTCGCTTCTGTTTCTAAATTATCACATAAAAATTGGGTTGCACGGAGTTCAGAAAGCCTACGTTCAAGAATTAGCAAAATTCCAAACTATATCCAGAATATATATAATATATATAAAATAATATAGATATATATATAATAATATATAAATATATTAATTGATAATATCAGACTGATATAGCTAATAGGGTAGCTGATGATATATATATAGTATATAGATATATATATTTTGATTAAAATATGTAATATATAAAGAATAGAATTTATTTGATCTGCTATATCCTCGAGCTCGTTAACAGATATATATTAAATTATAAATATATTCAGTAAATCAACATGTTTTTAAATAAAAATTAAAAACTATTATATACTTTTTTATCAATAATATAAATTATTATTAACGGTAATTATATATTCATATATATTAGAGTTGGATTGTAAAAAGTTAGTTTTTAAATATAATATACTATATTATAATCTTGTATCTATAATAATTTTAGTATATATAAACAAAATAGTATAAATATATATATATTATTATATTTAAAATAATAATTCTATTATTTATTGTAGTAGCCAATAGATAATATTAGTATTTTGAATTTATTAATATAGAACTTATTGTGAATCTATTGTTGAAGAACTTATTTTGAATCTATTTATATCCATGTATGTTTATCAAAAAATTTTTATAAGGTGTTAGTATATGAAACTTGCTCGATATATTATATATTGATATATATAAGTAATAATTAATAATAATGTATATAACAGTTTGCTGATATAAACAACAAAACACCAATTATATAAATATATATATATATATATATATATAATAATATGTTTATAATAATTATATATAGTTTATGTGTGTATAAAACTGATGTAGTAAATAAAGCTGTTTGACTATGATATATAGTATATATATATATATACTTAATATATATATATATATATATATATATATATATAATATTATATATAATATATATATATATATAATATATCGTAAGTTAGAGTAGATTCGTTTTGTGTGTGTGTGCCGAATCTGTGTGAAAGTGTTAAGTTAGTTAAAATCTATAATAATTAATAGATTAGAGTTTGAGATTAAATAAGAGAATATAATATATCATGATAATAATAAAAAACAATAACGATTAGCAAAAAAATGTTAATCCTTATCAGCAAATGTTTGACTTTTCTCCATTGGCAAAGTATAAATTAGTTTAATTCAAAATACTAATTGCTACGTATAGAGATTATTAAAGTGATAAAGTCTCAAAGTCTCAGCTAAAAACCGCTCCCAAAGATCGTAAGCTTATATCTTATCATGTTTATACATTTGCACTCACTGCTTGTAAGTTATAATCTCGTGTGATGAGTGTAAGTGTAATGTAAGTGTCTATGACAAATAAGTAAGTGTATAGTGAATTGTGTGTATTAAGTATTCATAGTAATGTGTTATAGTATAATTTAATATAGTATAGTATTTAATATAATATAGTAGAGTTACCAGAAATTCGCTATCATGAGTGTATAAACACAAACAACATCTTATCTACAGATTCCTCAAAAACTAAAACTATAAGAATGTGTTTATGTATATATAGTGTGCATAGTCATACATCCCTCGCTTTAATTTGCAAAATGTTATATAGTGTGTGTGTGTGTGTGTGTGGTGTGTATGATATAGTGTTGAGCTATGTTAGTGTGTGATGGTGTAGTGGGTGTGAGTGTTGTATTGTGTGTGTATGTATGTAGGTTGTGTTGATAACAAAAAAGATTTATCCTAAATAATAATAAACCATAAGAGGGAATAACTTGAACACCTAAGTATAATAAAAATATAAAATTATTATATATATAGAAGTATATAGATATAAATTAATATAATTAATGATTCATATATAATATCAATAAATTAGATAAATATAGACAGAGATACAGATAGATAGACTAGATAAGAATTATAGTTAGGAGAGGATATATAGAGTGAATGTTAATATCCTGCTCTTCTATATGGAAGGCCTCGGAAGCTGGTATATACCAACGAACACACGACACACACACAGACATCACACATTCACTACACACGACACTACAACGACACACACACCACGACACACACAACGACTATTTTGGAGCCTCTAACTTTGATAACTATCACTTTGAATGCTCTCAACTTTGGGATACCTTCAACCCTTTGATTACCTCAGCTTTGATGTCAACTTTGATACTTATCAGCCTTTGATGCCTTCAAAATTCTTGTTTCTACTATCTACTTTGATGTCTATATACTTTGTTACCGCTTCAAGTTCTTGATGACATCAGTCTTTTTTTGGAATGTCTCCGCTTTGATTGACTCATCTTTGTTAATGGAAAAACAAGAAGGAGGAGAACTAAGAAGAAGAAGAAGATAGAAGAAGAAGAGAAGAAGAAGAAGAAAGAAGAAAAGAAAGAAGGACCAGGACGTCTACAAAATAAGATAGTATGATTTTGTTAAGAGGTTCGTATCACACGCTTACATTTTTTATTTTTTTTATTTTTATTTCAATGAGTCTTTTTGATTTATAGATAATAAAACTGTTTTCATTACAAAGTTAAGTTAAAGTTAATATGATAAAAAGTTAAAGTTAGTTAATTTTCATATTGAGATAAGATTTACATTTTCATGTATTAAATACATATGTGTTTTTGAAAAACATTTTGTTTTTTGAAACAAACATTTTTCGTTATTTAAGAAACTTTTTCTTTTTTTGAAAACCATTTTTCTTTTGAATGAAATATTTTTTGTGTTTGAAAATAAATTTTTCTTTGAACTCGCAAAATTTATTTTTGAATAACCTATTTTTTAAATTAAAATTGTTTTTTAGATAATCAAGTTGTCAGAATATCTCTTTTCGATTAATATGATTTACGGGACCTATTAATAGATTAAGAGTAAAACCTACAGCAAACAGCCACATCGCTGGATTCCCACCCACTCCTCACATCCTCGTGTTTTACACTGTTTATATTTCTATGCCTGTCTTTAACCATTATCTTATTATTGAATACAAAATAATATATATATCCTCATTGGTCTTTTCTTACAATACTTATACATTTCTTTATCAATATATCACTATAGTTTTTTTTTTTTCTCTCTTCTACTAAATATTTCTAAATGCATATAATATAAATATTTTAGGCCCTTGTGAAATATTTTAAGCTTACTTTGTATTTTCTCTTTGACCTTGCTCTTTGTATTGCAATTAATCTTTCAATGATTTTTCTTTCCAATGTCAAATAATTTCTACTTGTAAACATTTTAATTATTTTATCTAAACTCTTCTAACTCTTTAAATTTTTCTAGCTCTCCTACTTTTCTAATTATTCTAATTCTTATAACCCACTTAATTCTTCTAACTCTTCCAACTTTCTTAATTCTCCTAGCTCTATTACTACTTATTCTACCTACTATACTCTATCTACTATATATTCTATCATACTCATATATATATCTATTATATATATTTCTATTAATACTATAAAGTATATATCAAACTCTTTCAATGAATTCCAATCTTTAAAATGAAAATAATAATTTAAAAATATATATAGAGTATATATAATTATTTTTATATATATATTATACGATTTATTTACGAGATTATACCAATAATGACTTACGTAAGAGTTTTTTTAAATTATTATCAGAAATCACATACACACACAAGTTTTTTTTAATATATATATTATTATATACTATATATATATATATAGCTATTTTATATATATTTATTAACATATTTATATCATTGTAACTAGTCATTTATGATACACACTAGGCTAACGAATATATATATATATTAATACATATATTATATATATATATATATATCTACTATATATATATATATATATTATACTATATATATATATATATATTATATATCTATATTTATTATATTACTATATCTATTATTATATATTCTATATATATATTATAAATATATATTTATATTAACGAGATACACAATGTTGTTTACATACAATATTCTTTAAAAATATTAAAGCAAAATAAGTTATTATTAAATATACTATATATATATATATATATATATATATAATATATATTATATATATATTATATATTATATTATATATATATACTATATAATATATATATTTATTAATAATTTGGTAGTAGAATCAACCCAAACACCTGAACAAGTTTGCATTCTCTATATAAGTCTCCAAAGCTCCTATTTCTTTTGAAATAACATAGGAATAAATATCACGAGATGCAACCAACCATTTCAACATATTCGGCTCTATAGCTTGCATTTTTCATGCAAAGAGAAGTAAAGGTATAACATTAGTTGTCGCAGCAAGCTGCTTATACATTCTATTATAAGGTTTTTCCATATTCATGTAAATTTTAATAAAACAAACCAATGATAGTGTTATTAATTCGTCAAGTATGTCGACGTTGTCAATTTAAATTAATTATTCTTCTTTATTTTTAACATAGGTTGTAATATTCTCATGCGAATGTAAAAAGAACCCTCTTGTACGTATGAATGTGTTAGCTGAGTAAGGTTTCCAAGAATTAAGTACATCAATACTTTTAACACTATCGAAATAGAGAAAAACAACATCTATTCTATTAATACCCTTCGCTTTCGTTTCTAATGGGGATATTTCATCACTATGCGCGATGTACAGATATCAACATATTCTCAGCTTTACCCCATTCTTCCACGGTCGTCACTAATACGAGAGGGAATTTCTTCATAGAAATGACAAAGGTGTATCATGTACAACCTACCGTAGAATACAGGCTATGTCGATGCACCGGATTAGGTTTTGACGAATAAATAAAGAATACAGCCTCAGGAATATACAGAAGGTTCTCTGTAAATATGGTCTTAACAATTTGGAGTATAAGAGAAAGCTATGAGTAGCTCTTAGTTGGAAATATCGTATGAAAGAAACTTTGTATATACTAAACAGTCTCAAATCTATAGATAATATTTTTCAACAAATCATAAGAAAGTAAACAAGCTTAGCAACATCACCTGTTAATCACTTCAAGAAGATCCATATAATGCACGCTTAATTCGGGACCAGCGATATACATGTTGTTACAGATAGGGATAGGCTTATACAAGACTAACTGAATAATTTTATACGGAGGTCTTATTATTCATAAATGTTACAATTGTTAGATAGTATTATGATTGTACAAACAACAAAACACGAATTAACTGAAAAAACAGATAATAATATACAATAAGTAATAAATCAATAATAATAATAATTAATATATAATAATATATAATATAATAATAATTAATATATATAATAATATATAATAATATATAAATAATAATTAATATAATAATTAATAACCGTGAATTATATATATATATAATTATTATATATATATATATATATTATATATATATATATTTATTTATTATATAATATTTATATATATATATTATTATAATATAATATGTAGTTATATATATATTTGAAGTTCTTACATGAATTGCGGGCTTACGGAGACATTTCATAAGTATTTATCGGTCCAAAGTCTTTTACATCAATTGTCCATTATTCTCGTTATAGATATTAATAGTACTTTTTACTTTTCAATTCCCTCAAACTCCATCCCCAGAGTACTACGATGCAGTTCTCCTCTCTGAACTACATAGTTCTGGGGTCAGGGATAATTCACGTAAAGGGATTCTTCAAGCTGACGAATAAAGGTATGAACATCTATTGAAGTTAAATTATTAATTATATTTTCCGAATCTTTTGGTAACAGTTTTTTAAATGTATAATAATGCCTCGTATAATGATTATATGTGAGCTCAGTAACATTAAATCGTTTTAACAATTTCCTGTTTTACGCGAACTGTTTTAGACATTTTTCTCGGGACCTCGGACCCCCATATATTTTATTCTGGGATGTGCTTTGCGTAATATAGATTCATATATGTGGGGTTAAAATATCCTGTAATCCTTCGGTCTATGCTATTCTACATATCCATATATTCCGTATCTAGATATTAGAAGAAGGTTAAAAGTAAGTTTCTTTATAATCATGATTTCATCCCACTGGATAACTAATCTCCAACGACTTTAATACAATCAGTGTGACTTTTTAAGTGTCATCTTTCACTCATTCTTAGCATGATGGGCATACACAAAGTAAAATTCGGTCGAACTCATAAAAACACGTCTGTTATTTCTATTGGTCACTACATTCTGAGTGGTGAACCGGGTCCTCTGGGCTTTCTTGTATATATAGAAGGAACATCACTTTTTTCGGAAATATTGATTTTCCATGCACAATGTCATCGTATAGAAGTTATTTACAAGACCGAAGCCATTCTAACGGTAGGAAATCAATACATCATAGCGGAATATAGAAAAACTTTTAAGACAGTAGCACAATATACTTCTATTCTATACGTGTCAAATTAAACAAGTGTAGATTATGCAAATGAATGAAAGTTTCGAGAGAAAGAATAATGTAATATATTACTGGACACACAGTTAAGAGATAAAGCGGATATTATCAACAATCAGGAAAGGTAAAAGGGATAGGTTCAGTCAATCAAGAGTTAGGGGAAAATAGATAAGGATATGGTCAACATGGGAAAATCAGCACAAGTTCTTACATTATATATATTAGTTACTATATATTATAGGTTAATATATTATGTATATGTATATATATATACATATCTTTATATTATCTATATCATATATATATTATATGTATATATATATATATATATATTATATTATATAATTGATATATTGATATATAGTGATATATTATAGTATATCATTAATATATAATATATAATATATATATGTAACATGTACATAGGAAAGACCCATATATGTAAAATTAAAGAAATCCTTAAATAGCATACATAATAAAATATCTAAAGGAATACGTTCTTTCCACGATGAGAACACCCCAGGGTTTCACCCTGGCTAGGATGAACTGAATCTACTTGCCAGGGGGTATCACCCGAAGGACGTGTAAGCCAGGGCATTACCCCCGGAAGGAGGGTAAGCCTCCCTTCGGGTGATACCCCTGGAGATCAGCTCGATCTAAAGCCAGGGGGTGAACCTGGGGTGTCTCTCGTGGAGACGTATTCTCCTTACCAAGAATTTTTCTTCCATATGTATGTTCTCCAATCTTTCCTCGGCAATTTTCTTTTTTTACATATGGGTGCTATCCTACCGTACATGTCTCCCACCCGCATTGATTATATCATAGTATTATTATAATCACGTGCGTCACGTAGAGATTGTTTCTCTTCCTGTGACTTTTCATATATATATATCTATATATATATAATTATATCGGATATATATATATATATATTTTTATATTTATATTATATAATGGTAAGACTGGATGCTGTTTTCATGGTTGGATCATATCCTTTTCTTAGTATTGCCCTACTCGTGATTGGCTGAACTATCTATACTTTCCGGTGATGTTGAACTATCCTAATCTCTTAGACTTGTGTTTGTTCAGTTAATATCTACACTTATTCTTTCTCTCGAAACTTATTTCATTGTCATATTCGTTTTTAGATTTGAACGTGGTAGAGAGTTCTGTGCTCTGTCTTAAGTGTTCTACTTTCAGTGGGTGTATCCAGTGTGTACATCGTTAGAATGGTTCGTCTTGATAAATACACCTTTATACGTGACATTGTGCATTGGGAAATCAAATATTCCGAAATGTGATGTAACCTTCTTATTATACAAGAAAGCCAGACGTTTCACTACTTCAGTTGTGACAATTGAATATAAAGGACTTGGACCGATTAAATCTTAATGATGTCTCGTAAGCCCGCATGTGGTAAGATGCTTTTCACAATATATAGGTATATATATATATAATACTGTGATTTTATATAATTTATATATATAGGTATATATTTATATATTTTATATATATATTATATATTATATATTATATAACTAATGTATTATATTACTATATATATATATGTATATAATATAATATATAGTAATATATATATTCACGGGGTTATTATTATTATTATATTATTATTATATATTATTTTTGATGTATTATTATTATTATTATTTATTATTATTATTATTAATATATTATTTTTATTTGATTATTATTCATTATTATTATTATTATTAATTTTGTTTGTTGTCAGTTTTTTAATTATCGTGTTTGTTTTGTTTTGCGTTAAAGATCATTTTTCTACATTGTTAATTTATGAATTATTATGACTCTCCTTTGTTGCATATCATTTAGTTTAGTTTGTATAGCCTAAATCTTCTGTAAAATGGTTTACGCTTGTCGATGTGCGTGGAATTATTTGGCTTTACTGGGAGTTAGATTAAAGGCGTTAATGTTGTAAGCTTGTTTACTTTCTCTTATGATTGGTTGAAATATATTATCTATAGATTTGAGAC
>JABUQX010064432.1:100000-116148 GCA_015478945.1 Trachelipus rathkii | reverse complement strand
TCAGTAAATTTCGTTAATGTCCGACACTGATCTCCACTGTTCTGTTATGTAAAACCGTCGGCGCATTCAACAATGTAAAACTGCCTTCCAAATTTCTTGCAGCAGTTTCCATTTCGACATAATTCCAATATTCGTCAAAACATTCGTCCCAGCGCTCAGTTTTTCATGAGCCAAAATAAGCTAATGACAGCATCAAATATATAATAAAAGCTAATTAGGCCTAGACAATATAATAAGTTTATGTCTTATCGGAAAACCCGTAAGCTATTATCAATATTATTTTTTATTATTAATACCAAATCACCAGTGGAAAATGTAGATCGCAAATAAGACAGGATGTGCCATGGAAGAACAGGCAAATTATGTTGGAAAGATATTTAAGTAAATATATATATAGAATCCAATGATTTTTAAAATTTAATATTTGGTCCTTTCACTATTTATTTTCTTTAAAGTTTATTTATAAAGCTACCCCCATACTAACATTATTGGTTATTACTTATTCACATTTAATTAGCTAAATACTAATTATTAATATTTAATATATTATATAAAGGTATTTTTTGAAGTAAGACTTTAAAAGGGCAATATATATAAATAGTTAATAATTATTTCAACTGATAACAGATATTGCAATGCTTTTGAGTTTTGACACGTAAGAAGAAACTTTATAACGTGCGGAGTTAAACACACAGAACAACAGCGGCATGTAAAACATCGAGCGAGCCACAAAATTTAATAATAAAGTACACCGAATAAATACATAGTAATAAGATATTTATTTGTTTACAAGGATCTTTTTCTGTGAGATTTTGAGTCTAGAAATAGGATAACATGATTGTTTTTAAAGATGTGTCCATAACATTGGAAATGTGGAATATAATCACACACAACACACACAACTAGCACATCTACAACACAACACACACCATAACACACCACATTGACACCCGTTGTGTGACCGTCACGAGAATTGGAGCATCCATAATATAATGTAATACAAATTAAAAAATGGTAATGTAAAGATAAAATAAATTTTATCTAATGACCAAGTATGATAAAGAGCAAACATTTATTTATTATTAATTTATATTTAATTATTATGAAAACAATAATTAATATATTAATTTCAAAATGGTCAAAAATGTGCCGAAAAAAATGGAAGGGGAAAGAGATTATAAGTAAAGCGAAAAATTGAAAATTTTCTTCTGGAATACAAAATTTCCTTGTAATCTTATTTTGCATACATATTTAATCACATGTGTAACTATGCGCTCAAATTCATGTGCACTGTAATGACCCTTATATGTATGTTAATTTAACAATTCTTCGATATATAAATTACCAAATATATATATATATATATATTATATTTATATATAATAGTGGTATAATCGAAATGATCAGTCGATATATCATAGATAGCAATAATAATGCATCTAAAGTATAGGTCAAGTCACGTTTAAGTACGAATGTACCTATGACTTTGAGTTATCCTGGCAGGGCACATATCACACATTTATGAAATAAGCCATATTGAGACGTTAGTTGTACAATTACTACCATATTTATGAGGGCATACCAACCAGGAAAAGCTGAGTCACCATCCCATATTACTACAGAAAGTTAAAATTACACTATAAGGATTATGGATTAAATAAGAAAGCCGTAAGAGGTATAGATTCCATATAGTTTTGACACATTAGCCTTAAAAAGTTGTGTATTTAGAGGCTTTGGAACCAATAAATCAAATATATATATACTTAATGGCTATTGTATAGAAGGGAGGTGCCTTAATTTGAAACAGCTAGGAAATTTAATATAATATAAGACTGTCTTATTAATCACTTAAATGATAATACATTACTGAGACAACATCACTCTATTTATGCTGATAATATCTGTTGAGTTTTGTATAACTCATAAAGGAACAAGAACGCCTATAGAGATAGATTCCTATAGTATTTTGACACAAAGCCAGTCCTTGGCAAGGAGATTCTTCTATACATTCATCAATATCTGTGACATAAAAAGTTAAAATAAAAGTGTTTACTGTAGGTACAGTAGAGCAATTATATTAATTATTGTACATTAAGCCAGATTAAAATATATCTGAATTTGATGTGAGTGAAAAATTGACAACTTACCAATACATGTGTGACTTGGTTCATCATATCTAAATCCAGGATTGCATTCACATTTGAAAGACCCCATTGTATTAATGCAGCGACCATTTTTGCACATCATGTGACCCATTAGGTCACACTCGTCCACATCACCAATTTCACCAGTTATTGGGTCAATAAAATCTCCAGGGCCCACAGGACCAAATGGAAATCCTGGTTCTCCAGGTCTCCCTGGGCCAAACTGTCCTCCTGGTGCAAATGGAGAATCAGGAGTTCCAGGTCCATATTTACCTCCTGGACCATAAGGTGATCCAGGTCCAAAATCTCCACCAGGGGCAAAAGGTGATCCTGGCGTACCTGGTCCAAATTCGCCTCCAGGGCCGTATGGAGAGCCAGGTCCGAATGGCCCACCAGGTCCAAACGGCCCACCAGGTCCGAATGGAGTTCCAGGAGCACCTGGTAAACCTGGTCCAACAGGGCCAAGTGGTCCACCTGGTTCTCCTGGACCACCCGGACTAAGGGGAGCACCAGGTCCAAATGGCCCACCAGGTCCAAACGGCCCACCAGGTCCGAATGGAGTTCCAGGAGCACCTGGTAAACCTGGTCCAACTAAGAGCACCTAAAGTTGATATTCACATAACCTAGGTTCTTCTACTTAGCCAATCACTATACTACTCGAACATAAAGGGAGCCACTAGGTCCAAAATGGCCCACCAGGTAACTGGCCCTACACCAGTTCAAATGGATATATTTATCCCAGGATAGCACCCTGTAAATACCTGGTACCTAAGTCAGGAGCTAAAGATTCGGTCCCCTAGGATCTCATCATGGACCATATCATCATATACGGACTAAGGTAAGCATACCAGGTCCAATGTGACCTCACATATACCAAGGTCTCAACCGGGGTATCATCACAGGGTTCTACAAAGTGAGACCTAAACTACTGAGCAATAAGGAGAGCCTGTTCGATACGTTACCTCATACACGGTAATTATATATACTGTACGACATACCTGGACCTATTCCTGGTCCTAACCAAAGTAGCCATCTCACTGAGGAGTTAGCGTCATGTGATTCAAAACATTCACATCGTGAGATACTCAAAATATGGAAAACCTGGGGTCCAAAAATGAAGATTAGGAGTCTGCTATTTATAGGACCAGTGAGACGGTGTACCGAGATGAGATTGGCTCGCATGTCTTCTCACTTAGCATGAAACGTTACGAAGCGTGTGAGAGAGTGTGGAAAGAACACTTATGTCTAGTGTGAGAAAACTAGAGAGACAAACTATACATTTTATATCATGAATTGATCCACGAGCGCATGAATAGTGATTATTATTGTAGTTATTTATTTTTATTGAGAGTATGATTGTACTATTATATTGAATGGTAATAGGTTATTAAATTTAGTGATTCGAACTTTGCTATTTCTGAGTTTAGAGAAGAGAAAGAAGGATTAAAAGGGTAGTCATATGTTTAGAGAATATTTGAAACGCAACTAGTGTACAATATAACCTCTTGCTATGGTATTATAGAATACTTGGTTAGAATATGAAGATAATCAACGATACAAGAGAGAGAGACGATACTGTGTGGATAAAAAGTATTTTTGATATTTGAGGAGAGTAATTGCTATTGACAGTAAACATATAAAGCGATATAATAGAGCGGTATAAGTTATAATATAGGGATTATTGGATAGAGAGCGGTATATTATATAGTACATACTTTATATAAGTGGTAAGGAGAAAAGGGGATACATGTATAGGAAGTTATATGAGGATGATAGAAATACAGTTTATACTATGAGCTAATGATTATTTGTTAATATATATAAGAGAAGTAGTATATATATATAATATATATATTATATATATGCTTGAGTATTTAATATATATGGAGTACTGAGAAAGATGATGCGTATCGAGAGTGACTGAAGGTAAACTGAATTGAGTATGAATATAAACATAAGGTATGAAAGTATTATATAGTGAGAGTAGGTAGTATGAGTGATAATATTAGGTGTGGATTCAATTCATTTACATTATGAATAAACATAAGTTATCATTTGAGAGAATAAATGAGGGAGAAGAAGAATCAAAATTGTATTTTAGGTTTTATGAGATATTTGCAAACAGGTTACGTATGATTAAGAGTTAATAGGTATATATCAGAAGAAATCATTTATTATAATATTGGCAGGTGTTATAGCTGATATAGTGGTGTATTGTGTAGGTATAAGGCTTCATGAATTAGGAATCAATAAAGTATTAGTATATAGACGATAGTGAATAGCGTTAGTAGTAAGAAATAAATGGTGTCAATGGTGATTGTAGTTATAGGATTATAAAGCGGAGTAAGACAGGTGGTTGATATATACTAGTCTCTACTTTGAAGTCTATATTTACTAATATTTGTATACTGAGATTGAGTGAGTAATGAAGAATTTACGATGGGTGTTGAGGATAATTGGCTAAGAGGTAATAAATAGGTAGTTTAAGAATGAGTGGAGATATGGAGGATGAGTGAGAGTGATAGACCATATACATATCCTAATTTATAAATATATGTATCAGAATGATTATTATGTTCTGTAGTGGCGATAATCTTGAAAGATAGAATTTGAGAGGATTAGGTAGAAAAGAAATTTGTCACAGGGATGTGATTATACAAGAATGAGTGAGGGCGTATATTAAGAAAGTAAACTGTTATAGGTATAATGAGTAAGGATTATGTAGTTGTAGAGTGATATATAATAGGAATACACTCACTTCAAGTGTTAGAAGCTTATAGTTAGATGGTTAGAGCAGTACTAGATTACACAATAGTGTCCTGAGTTTAATATATTTTAGGGGTAAATATATTATTGGAATATAGAGAAGGGAACGGACGATGCAAGAGTGTATAGTAGTGAAGTTGTGAAATATGGCAGAGTAAGTGATGCAGGTGTACAATATTAAATCGTATGGTGAATGCACATAAAGGGTAACTAAGTCTTAGAGTGTGTCATAGGATATACGATATAATATTATAGATATATTAATATATTTAACCGCTATCTATTAGAGGTTTTAAGAGAGGGTAAGATCGATCTCGTCTCATCCACAAACTGTGCCCCTGCAATGTTACCTGTCCGCGCTGGAGTAGATACAAGTATTACAGAGTACATATTCGATTTCTCTGAATAGTATGAAGTATTACGATTCGCGCACTCTCTATAGAGTTCCATATTGTGTAACAGCACCTCATCTCGCGCACCAATGCTATTTTTATTGCGAGAGATGATAGCTCAAAGGTCTTCCGACGTACAGTCATGAATCATAATATAAAGGTGAGGCAGTATATGAACCTTCATGAGAGAGTGGTGTGGGTGAAAAAGGGGTAATGAGAGAAGCAACATGAAAAACGTGAGGTGATGCCTCAGTAAACCTATTGTCTGGTTCCGGAGTCATTTACCGCGATCGGAGAGAATGAAAGCCTGCATACCGGTATTTGCGATATTGAGTGTCTATTAATAGCCGATGTATACGTGGTGAGTGTTGTTCTCGTGGACGCGCAATTTCCTGCTTTCGTAGAGTCGCGCACGATCAACACACTCGCGCACTTGAGTAGCTCACGAGGTGAATTATCATCGAAAAATATTTGTCTGAAGGAGAGAAATGTGAGTATTATGGGCACATGAGAGAGAGCGAGAAAATAAGTGAGATAGATGCAATTGAAGAAAATAGAAAGAGATTGAACGGGATTATATATATTAAGTATGAGTAGGATCAAATATGATAGGAGTATTGATAGGCACACACAATTGAGACCATAATAGAGAGGATAGAAGCAGTCTCAACAAATTAGAACGATTTACCATCAGTGAGAAGAGAGAGTCCGATTACGAGACAGTGAGTAACTAACCATAGAGAAAGCTACTAGGATAATGAGTGGAGTAATTATATATATTACATAGATCAATGTAATGACGAGAATATATTACACAATAATAAATGTAACATAATAATAGATGGGAGAGAGAGGAGAGACCTTTACTTAGATGCACATTAAGGGCAATATATTAAAACATAATATTAGAATATAAATAATAATTCAAAATATTCTCAATAAATTCCACATATACGATAAACTTTTATCTTGACACTCATTTCAGGAATGAGAGCATAGTGCTCTAGAGACGAGAGACAAAAATCTTAACTGACTTCACTCAGTCTTTGGTAATGAGAGATGAACTCGCGATCAGTTTAAAAAACCGAAGAGAAGAGCATTATATGAAAGCACACTAAAAGCTCATAATAGAGTAATCGAGATCTCCTACAATCCAAAGTGTAATCACTTATGGTTGCATGAAACATATACATATATATAATGATGTAAATTACCAAAAGGTAAATATGTAACACATTTATTTCACACATAAGTTATTCCATTCTGTCACACATCTCAGTTAAACTATCAATAATCCTCCAGATACAACACTTAAATAATAATAATAATTAAAATTAATAATAATAAATAAATAATAAAATATAAAAAAATAAATAATAATAATAATAATAATAATAATAATAATAATAATAATAATAATAATAATAATATATAATAATAATAAAATAATAATAATAATAATTATTGCACTAGAGTGTATGCAATCTTTTATGAAACAAGATTAACTCTCTATCAATCTCTTCAATCTATATCATCAAGATTGAAATCTTAAAAAAAGAAAAAGCCCTCAAAAAAAATCATATAAATGAGATCTCAATCACATGATGCTCATGTGATGCAGTAAATTAGTTTAATATTATCATTCTAATCAGTTATCTGAGAGAGTTCTTGAACACTTAATTAATTTGTGAAGAGAAATAAACAATATAAAAATCAAAAGACAAAAAATTATATTCTACAATATTATTTAAATTGGTTTACTCGAAAAAGCGAAAATTAGAATATAAATATGTCTAGGAAGAGGATGTACGAGAAAATAAATATTAGGGCGGTATACCACACGTAATCACAAGAAAAAAATTAGCATATCTACTACAAGTTTATATTTCGCTCGAACGAGCTCAAAAGGGCCTAAAACCTGTTGAGAGCGCTCGGGCCAACATATTATTTTCTCTCTATATTCTTCAGATTCTTCTTCTGGACAAATCTCACAAAGAGGTCCCCAACCTTTCCCAATGGAACAGCAGCAAGTAGACTTCGTGACAGGTTCTCCAAGAGGCTCTCTACACACGCCTCTATTGCCTCTTATGCCTTCCACTCTTAAGTAGCATTCTCCTTCCCTTCTAAATAGACAATTTTTACTACTCTTCTATTTTACTATTGTCATTTGCAATATAGTGTAATAATATTTCACACATAATATACTGAAGTTGAATTTTAAAGTATTAAACTATAATATATTATTATTCTTGAGTAGTGTTTTTTATGTTGGATACTATAGATGAAAAAATTACTCTATTAGTTTCTGCATAAAAATATAAAAACTTCACTTTCAATATCGAAATAATAAAAATTCTTAGATATATCTTATATTTGACATTAAAATAAAATTAAATTTTAAATAAACTTTTATTTTTATAACTGTAAATTACGTTATTTAAGTTATTAAAAGAGAGCAAAAATCGAAACGATATTAGAGTGTATACCAACGCATCCGCATCACCAGGAATTCGATATCTCAACTTCGTACATCTTGCGGTGGTGACCCTCATTATGCTCATAACAAACGTTTGCCTTGTTCGACCTCTCTCGATTAACAAGGTGCGTATACTAGATGATTATGTACAGAGTAGAGTTTATTTCAACACATAAAACGGCGAATATCTGAACAGTTTTCACCACACCTAGTTATAACGAGTTCCAAATAATGTAAATCCTTCATATACGTACACTATATCAATCTGGAATCATTAGCGTAAATATAATATTTATTCACATTGGAGGACACAAATACAAAAGAATTATCTGTAATACATTAAATGATATCGCTAACTACTACATTACAAATATCTAACACATACTATAAGCTTTGTTTCTCGTTTATAGTAAAGCGTTACGGGTAATTAGTCACATAAATAAACTACATTATTTTAAACAATCACGCACTAGGAAGCTTTCCACAGCATAATTGATGAAACACTGTCCTCAGATTATTTACACACAGGTAGTGATTATGGGTTTGATATGTCAACTTTCGATATCAATATATCTTCTAGAGTAGCAAACCAATACCGTCTCACTCACTTCTGGAGAGCCAGCGTCACATAAACGCTATTAAATGATATACCTTACGTTGAGTTATAATAGCATTGAGCGTCTTGATCGCTAATTCACACCATTATTCTCTATAACATTATTCATTATGACGTACACGACAGTCTTCCCGTTCCCAATAGTTAACCAAAAATTAAAATGTATCAAATTTATAGATAATAGACAATCAATTTAAAACTAGACTAACTTATTTTATCTAATGCCTTGTTTTGAGTACATATAACTGATGAATTATCCATATGAAAATCTATTATGTAGGCATCGCTATTACGTAATGCCTATTTCTAATGATTTAGATATAACATTATTTACAGTGACATTTATTGCACTATTCACATTGATTATAAAGCTATACTCGGGTTATGAAAGAATTAAAGGTGAAAAGTCGTCGAGCGACATGGACGTCACATGCGAGTGCTACCTGGTACCTGAGAATGTATTCGTGACTTATATGAGAGAAGCTAGTGGAGGGGTTAGCCCGCTTACTTGTAGCTGCACATCCCCGAGAAAAGGAGATCTGGAATAGTAGTGTTGTTATTGTGCGAGACATCTGATAGCCTTAGATTGTGCATAGAGATGATGAGAGTGATATATGATAGCGGGTTTTTCGCGGACACAGCTGTAGTGCGGAAAAGAGGGGTTTGAAGTAAACGATAATGTAATAAGAGTAAGGTTATATAGTAGTAGAGTTGTAGGGAGAGGGAGTCGGCGATGTGATAAGTACATTAAATTTAGATAAGGTAAGAAGATCAAAACATGAGGAAACAATAGAATATATTCTATGAGTTTAAATAAATTAATTGAGATATAATAATTAATTGTAAATGATAAATAAATAGGAGAAACGGAATAGATAGACTAGAAAATGTAGATATAATAATGAGATAATAAAATGTATGATATGAATAGATTAAGTGAATGATATAATAAGAGATTGAGATTCTTAGTGGAAAAATTTAAATTAAACTTGGTGGAAATATATGTTGAAGTAGAATCTAAAATGTATTTATGAAACTTGCGACCAGAGTTTTTTATATGAAGAGAGCTTAAATAGATTTAGATTAATCAGCATAATAATATGTAGTAGCAGAGCATGAAAACAGGCTTCATCTCATTCCCGTTTTACAAAAATCACAGGATAAACTCTATGGCTCAGAGAGAAAAAATATAATGTAAGAAAATTAAAAAAATCAGAGAAATAGCATTTAGTAACTATGTGGTTTCAGAGGAAAAATATGAAAGTATAACTACTTAGCGCCGCACGTGTTAGGTGTGCAACGAACGCCCAGGTGATTAAAAATCAGGAATGAAACTGCATTATAGGGTTGAGTTTCGAGATCGGGTAGGGTAATAATTGAAAATGTTTCCGCGCAATAAAAGTAGTTATGATGTACTATAAAATCGAAGAGATATAAAAAAAAGTATGGAGCACAAGACATTATTGGCAAAAGAAGATTAGGTACTGATACGTGTTAACAGAGATAATAAATATATGAACAGAATAAATTGGATAAAAACAAAAGAACAGTAATGCTTCTTATATGAATGAAATTGGAATGCGATCCAATTTCGCGTAACCTAGGCGGAGATCGCATGCGAGAAAGTGAAGTTGATTATAAGTATATATTTTCTTATACAATAGGCTTTCCTTATAAAAAAAATAACCGTGAGAGCTCACTTCATTGATACTACACATTTATTAAGGGTACCTAATCCTTAGATTCTCAATAAGCGGTTATGATTAGATATTGAGTTTAAGTTAAACACAAGTATAATTATTTAACATTATACTGTGCATACTATACAATAAATATAATATAACTATGAACTAGAGAACCTAAAATGAGACTTATAACCTGTATAGGAAAAATTACAAAAAATTGAAAAGTTACTATATAGAGTTATCTACAATTACACGAGGTGCTCAAAGTTTTTTTCCTATAATAAATAATCTACGTAAATTCTTAGTGAGTTAGATCTAGGTAGCATTTATAAAAATTAAAAATTACTTTTTTAGAGTTAAATTATCTGATGACTCTTAATATAAATAATCGGTGAGGGTGAAGCCCTATATCTGATCTATAGTTATACATATTATATAAATAATATATATATAAATAATAATAATAAAATATATATAATAATAAATATTATAATATATATATATAAATATAATAAATTAACATATACTAAAAAAAAAGATCATTAAATAGAAAACATAAAAATAATAAAATTACATTAAAATAGATAAACAGAAAAATAATAATAAATATAGAATAATAAAAATAAATTAATTAAATTATAAATATATTAATAATTATTAATAATAAATAATAAATAATAAATAATTATATACTATTAAATCAATAAATAAAATAACTAATAATAATAATTAATAAATTTATATAAATAATTAAATATAAATAAAATTAATAATAATATTATAAGGATTTCTTATTATGAACAATTACTAGAATATTATATTTTAATACAATATCATGAGATTAAGCAACCATTATGAGTCCTTTGGTTATTATCTCGGCATTACATATATTTGGCATATAATAAATATATATCATTTGTTACATATCTATTAGCTAAATTTATTATTTAACTATTTTACTTTAAACTCTGAGATATTAAGTAATCATTAGTAAGGTAATAAAAATATAAATCACAATAAAAATTTTCGTATATATATATAAATAAAAGATGTTAAGAATATTATCTAGTCAACATTTCAGTAATATATAAATATCTTGAGGTGAAATGACTTACATAGTTAATCCTTCACTTATGAGATGAAGAAACATTTTCTTTCTAATGAAGAGAGAAGAGAGAGCAGATCGATGAGACTACGAGAGTAGAGAGACGTAACCGCATTAACAGCAGGAGGAGAGAGAAGAAGATGAACAGAGAGTATGTAAGTAGAGAGAGAGAGAGAAGAGAGAAGAAGATTGAATAGAGAAGATAGTTATAGTTATACATACAGCTTTTATGTTTATTGAGTAGAATAATATAAATTATTAGGACAACACTTCAATCCAACGGAAGAAAAAGATAACTTAGTGTTATCTCTTTTTCTTTCTCTTTTAATTCTATGCAAATCTTCTCTATTTCTCCTATCATATAAATGAACTACTGAGAAACAATATCCTCTCACATCAAACTGGACACATGTATGCTGATATCTATAATATCTTTTTGAGTGACCTAAGCATTCGGGTTAGTGAGTTATTAAAAAAGAAAATATATGGTCCCAATCAAATATTTTTAGTACTCATTTATTCTTGTTCTATCGAATACTCAATCTTTTTCTTCAAACTATACAACACCTTAAAAATCTAATTTTATATCTTACTTACATGACCAATATAAAACAATTTATTCGCCAATACTATCAATAAAAATAAAAAAAAATATAACAATAAAATATTATATAAAAAATTAAATATTATATTTTTTATTTAATATATATTTTTATATATAAAATATATAATATATAATAAATTAATTAAATATATATATATAATATATATATTATATAATTAATATATATATATATAATATATATATATATATATATTATATAATAATTAATTAAGTATATATATATATATATTAAAATAATATAATATATATATATAATATATAATATATAATATATATATTAATAATTAATTTATATATTATATATTGACTAGGCCACATTTGCAAGTATTTAGGTACGGTAGATATTGAGGTAAAACTACATGTTAATGTAATTAACAAAGGAAATGGAGTATCATATAAAAGAGTGGGTTAATTAAAGAGAAATATAAAACTCTGACTTTAAACCTCATATTATATTGTAAAACTGTGGGGCAATGAAGAGAATTTGAAAAGAAATGCACAAGTACAATTGAGTATTTTTAACAGTAACTTACTTACATTTTCAATGGCAGTGTTATGTAGGCGGCATCAGACTTTACATTCACGAGAATTGTTCAGGTAGAAACTGAAACGATTGCTTGGGTATAAGTTTTAATAGGAATGAAAAGCGTGGTTGTTTTGCTATTATAAATGCAATGGTGGTGATGTAGATGTAGAATGCAGTTAGTTTTTTTTTTTTTCCTCTTAGAGTTAGTGGTAAGAGTGAAATGGGGAAAAGGGTCGATTCCCAGCACCTTCACCGCTACACATACGTTTAATGAAAGAATGATTTGCGAATTTACATAGGTTTATAGTGTGACCGATGGGAATTCGTTACGTTTTTAAAATTTACAAAAGTTAAAAAATTATAGAACGAAAGTTATTCAACACAAAGCAAAAGATAGATAGAGAGAGAGAGAGAGAGAGAGAGAGAGAGAGAGAGAAGAGAGAGAGAGAGAGAGAGAGAGAGAGAGAGAGAAAGAGAGAGAGAGAGGAGAGAGGACGAGAGAGAGAGAGAGAGGAGAGAGAGGACCGGTTCAGATTGTTCCAGACGCCACAAAATCTAACTCTTTATTTGATTTAGTAATGACAAACGATGAAACTTTATTTAGTGGTGTAAAAAATAAAAGAAAACTTATAATAAAGTGAACATATTATACGTTGTTTAAATTAAGAAATACATATGAACCAACACTAATAAAAAAAAGGTACATATTTTAGATTATTCGGAAAATGGATATTATAAAAAATTTGTTACATTTAGAACTGGTATGTAAATTCTTGGTTTTGACGTTAGCTCTGAATGAGAATCCATTACGAATGCCATAACATGCTGATTCTTAAACCTCTTTCCAAGTTTCAACTTATTTTTATCGAAACGTTCTCGTTAAGAACTTTGAAATTGTGAAAACCAAGAAAGAAAACTGAGATTAATGGATAATTTGGCAATTTTGAGGGAAATTCAGTTCCAAACAAATTTGAGGAACTACAGGTTTTGTGATGGATGAAGGTGTGAGTGTGTCTGTGTGTGTGCTAATTAAGATTCAAATAAAAAAATATCTAACAAAACAACGTCCTTTGCAAAGGAAGCAAGAAAATATAATAAATTTAGGAAATAAAAATAAATTAAATAATAAAATAAATGAGACAAAAGAAAAAAGAAAAGACAACTAACCTTTTATAAATTTTCAAATATTTCTTGATTTATTTTCTCTACTTTCTCTTCATACGTTTTTTGGATATTTTCAAATGCCTGAAATAATAATGAAAAAATAAACAAATAAAAAATATTCATATCACTAAAAATAAATAAATAAAAAAATATTCATATCACAACTTTAAGCAGTTCCTATATCAACATTATTTCTCCTCAAATTTCGGCTCCGGCTCCGGCTCCGGCTCCGGCTCCAGCCCCAGCTCAGGTTCTGTAATCCTAAGTTTTCATATTTACAATTATAAATATTGAAAAATATTTTACCGTAAAAATAAATTTTTACAAACGTTTCCACCTAAAATTTTATTTTCTTCTGCTCCCACTTCAAAGTTCTAAAACTTTGTGATTTGATTTTTGACATTTATAAATATATTATCTTAAATTACAATTAAAATAAAAAAAAGTTAGTTTCACTTCTGAGTTTACCTTTAGCTTTTCATCATCAAACTTTTTCCTGATGATTTCGTGTTGCTTCTCTAAATCTGTTTTATTTTTCCTTTCGTAGATCTCAATCAACCTTTGACGGTCTTGAGTTCCTTTAGTTACTAATTCTTGGCATACTTCGCGTTTCTTTCTAATAAAAACAACACACGACATTTACTATATTAATTAATAATAATAATAATAATAATAATAATAATAATAATAATAATAATAATAATAATAATAATAATAATAATAATAATATCAGAACGTTACCTACAGATCAGAAAAATGAATCAATTGAAGCATGTGAGGTAAACAATAATAATAATAATAATAATAATAATTAATAATTAATAATACATGAATAATAATAATAATAATAATAATAATAATTAATAATAATTAATAATAATATCTTAAACCTCTCACAAGACTATTTTATCATTGGTACTTTTAGTAAGAATGTTTATTTCTTATGGTTATTCGTCGTTGTCGCTGCTTCATGTTCATCAACACGCGTTTTATGTAGCGCCTGTCTGCAGCGCACTCGCCTGCGTCTGTTTGTGGAAGCTCTTAGAACCATTATCCAACAAAATTGTACAAACTGAAATGTAAAGTTGAATTAAATAGATAAAAGATTTTTTAGGTTATTTAAAAATGTTTAAAAATTTACCATCAATTTTTTTATTCCAAGATAATCTAGGGTACAAAGATTTTTTAAGAGATATTTAGATAATAAGATTCAAAATACTTATATAATAAAAAAAGAACCAGACTAAAATTAGTCAATGAAAAAAAGGCAGAATAGGAAACATTCTGCCAGCTTAGTAAAAGTGAGCCACTTGCGACAGCAACCCCAACATCGATTGCTATTAATATAAGTGAACAGTTGATGAATTTGAGGAGGCCTCAGATTCGTACATTGGGTACAGCAATATAAATAATATATATAAGTATATATATATATATATATATAATATATATTATACTAATATATTATAATATACTATATATTTATATAATATATAATATATATATTATAGATAATATAACTTTATATAATATATATATATATAATATATTATATATATTATACTATATATATATATAACTATATATATATTATATATATAATATTTAATACATATATATATATATATATATAATTTTATATATAATATATATATATATATATATATATAATATATATATATAATATATATATTTATATTATATATATAGGAAGTTCACGTGTGGCCTCCCCCTCAGTGCGTTAAGGGCGATCCTTGGCTCGCCTTACGAACAGGATTCCCTCTTCAGTATGGGGGGTCCGGAGTTCTCGTTCAGGCCACGTGTGAACGGGACACAAAAAAATTGTCTAGTAGGAGATTTTCTGCAATATTTACGTATTGCAGTTACGGCATAGTGATAGTGAATTACACTAAATCTCAATACACACACTTCACTACAACCATAGCCAACACATACAAAAGAAGAACAGTCTATTCCCAAACAAATCACTCTTCCTCATGCTTCACGCATTCGGAAAAGACCGCCCTACTAGTGCGATGCGAAAGTGCGAACCCCACGCCTTACGGTGGCCAAGCATTCCGACCACCGACGCCGCTGAAGCAAGGCTTGCTAATCGGGCCTGAAATATTCCTCGCACCTCCACTTGGTCAGAAACCATACAAATTACTTGTCCCTGAGCCAATTACCTCGGGATTAAGAAGCTATGTGGTAATAAATAAAATAAATAAAATAAAATAAAAATAATAACTATATATATATTTATATATATAATATATATATATATATATATTATATAATATATATATAAAATATATATATATATATATAAATACTAATATATATATATATATATATATATATAAATAATATAATAATATAATATATATATATATATATATATAATATATACTAATATATATAACTATAATCAAGGGTATTTTATATATCAGATGAACGTTGTTATACAAAAAGAATCAATGACAAGGATTTATATCATGAAAGGACTTCGCGGATGGAAATCAATCTATAAGTGGACAGAGTTGCTAATTCATAATTTTGAAAGGCACCAGATTTCATGAAAATAAGTACTAAAATTAGCTAAAGCTTAATAAAAAAAAAAAATAAACCACACATTTTATGCATATTTTT
>JABUQX010064432.1:80000-97500 GCA_015478945.1 Trachelipus rathkii | reverse complement strand
CAAATCCGAACAGTTTGTGGCACCGAAATGTCAAAGGTGTTTCCACGCGATTGGCAGAGGCCTTTCTTAACGAAAACTTGAAGAAACAGAACAGGATACCCATGTAAGAAAGTGACCAGATGAACCGAAAGGAGGAAAGTTTGATAATATAAGGAGTTGAATTAGAATTTAAGAAAAGGTCAAGAATATTGGTTTATCTCCAAGACGGTCAGGGATAATTTTAGTGAGTTGCATCATCTGTTCTAGGTTATTTTGTATAAAAAATGGAAGACAAGTTCACAGGTTGCATCTTGAACTCTACAAGAAAGCCATTGGCGGTGATGAATATTGAAACCAACGAAAATGATGATTTCGGAGAAAGAAGAGAAAATGTGTTTTATTTTGAGGCTTAGATAGTCTAGGAATTTAGAATAGTTAGTAGAGATAAGAGGTAAACAAAGAGGACAAATGAATTTACTTGTCCATTGGGAAGAGAGTCTAAGCCATAAGGTGGAAAATTCGAAATGCGAGAACAAAAAAAGTCGTTGGGGACACAGGCACAACATCCACCTTTGACTCAAAATTGAAGATAGACACAGAAGTAGGGAGCAGAGTAGGGTTCCCTGCCGGATGGTGTGTGGTCTAGAGGAAGAAAGGTTGAGCTTAACAATGTTAAAATTAGAATAAAGATGGCGAATGTTGTAGAAGTTAATGAAAAATGAAGATCGTGCTCCAGAGCGAGTCAACGGCGGAATCGTGACGGGCGGTAGTAATCTCATCACCGAAGGCCGTCAATTCCCATACTAATAACCATTGTAATCCGATATTAATCACCATCAATCATCAGCCTCCCAACGAGGCTCCCCTCAGATTATTAATCTGATATTCATAATGTCCAAAAGATTAATTTAACAAAGGCAAAATAGTAATATAATTTGCATTAGTTATTCTGATGAGTGATTCATGGCACAGAGTTATGGTGGGTTTTGTCCGAGTACTAGAATACTAATGGTTAAATTAAAGTTTGAGAAGGTCAAGGTATGTGTGGTTGTAACATACAGTGTATCTGAAGGTGATATTGAGGAGTGTGGAACTTTTTTGGGTAATCTGAACGATGTTTTGGACGGGGTGAGTAGGGGCTTCAGATTGATTGTGTCGGGCGAACTGAATGGTTGGATAGGTGATCGAAAAAAGGATGGTATAAAAGGTGTCTTTGGGGTTGTGGGAGAAAATGAGAATGAAAGGAAAGTGTTTGATTTTTGTAAAGAGAGAAGTGTGTGTGTGTGTAAGTAGAGATGGTATCGAAGTGAAAAGTAGGATTGATTTTGTGCTGGTGAAGATGATGTTGAAGTATGTGATGAATGTTAAACTAGTGAGGGGTTTGGGGATTGGAATATCAGATCATGTTGGTTTATGTAAATGGTTTATGGATCGAGAGGAAAAAAAAAAGAAGATAGTGGTGAGAATTAAAGGTGAGAAGTTAAGTGAATAAGGTATAAGGAAAAGTACGTGAGAACACTTGCAAATAATGCATTGAATGTGAAAGAGATGAAACTGAACAAATTTGGAAGCAAATGAAGGAAGCGGTTTTAGTAATGCAAAAGAAGTATGTGGATGTGCTAAAGTAGGAAGTAAGAATATTAACAATGAGTGGTGGAATGAAGTGCGTGGTTGAATGTACTAAAAGCCAATGATGAGGTTTCAAAAGAAAGGCGTTTGGAATTATATAAGGAGGAAAAAAGGAATACAAAAAGATGCATACGTGAGAGGAAAAAAAAGAGGTAAATGAACAGTTTGGGAGGAGGATGAATGGAGACTTACAAGGGAATAGGAAGCTCTTCTGGAAGGAAGCGCGAAAGGCTAAGAATGAGAATAAAGGAAGTAATTATGTCAATAGTGAATGGTGGAACGAAGCGGTATAAAAGATCAGTTTTTTTTAAGCTCATACCTCAGGGGCATTGCCCTATTCTAGGAGGGAAACTGATTTATGTTATTACTACCTTGGATCCGGAGAAGGGATCAAATCCTAGCCTCTTGCCTTGCTTTTCGACTCTGTCGCTTTACCGTTGAATTTACTGAAAGCCAATGGCGAGGTTTCATAATCAAAGTGTAAGGAAATATATAAGAAATAAAAGAAGGGTAAAAGTTGCATATGTATGAGAAAAAAGAAGTTAAATAAGCAGTTTGAAAGGAGTTGAATGGGGGCCTTCAAGGGAATAGGAACTTGTCCTGGGAGAGAGTATGAAGGGCTAAGAAAGAGAGCAAAGACAATCTTCATAGAATAATGAATAGGGACAGTGCTTTCGTGACTGATAAGATGGACATGAGGAATATAGAGGGAGCATTTCAAAAATTTGCATAACATTGGTAGTGATGAAGAGGTGAAAGTGTGTGGGTTTGATTGCGTAAGAAGTAGGTATTTTGGGAATGAGGTAATTAGTTGAGAGGAGATAATATATAGAGTGAGAAAGTTGAAGAATGGTAAATGGTGAAATGGTCAAGAATGGAGGAGATTGCGATTGACTGGATAGGGAAGTTGTGTAACAAAGAGTTCGTGAAGGGTGTAGTTCCGATGGAATGGAGGAGAGCAGTGATAGTACCTTTGTATAAGAGATAATACTGTAATTTGGTTGAGAGAGCGGATCGAGTGACTGAGAGACTGACTGTTGAAAAACATGCTACATTTAGAAGTGGTATTTTCCATTACAATAATAGTGGAGTGAACTTTACTTACCACTTGACCAGCTAGTATTTGGCTATAGCTGGTAAGCATAGAAGACTGCTTGTATTTTTTTTACCCTCTTCGGTCTTAATTCTTTGTTTTACATGAATGGAGATTTTAAAAAAAGCGAGATTTTTTTTTCTCAAATTAACATAAAAACAGTGATATGGTTTAATATCAATAGCGGAGTGAGGTAAGGATGTGTTATGTCTTCATGGCTATTTAATTTGCATACTGATGGAATCGTGAAAGAATTTAAGATAGAGTTGGCTGGGGAGGTTGCCAGACTGATGGAGAATGGAAGAGAGTGGAGAGTGCCTTGCTTATTGTATGCATATGATTTGTTTTTGTGTGATGAATAAAAAAAAAGTGTGAGAGGATTGGTAGAGAGGTTTGGCAGGGTGTGTTAAAGGAGGGGCTTGAAAGTAAATGTAGGTAAGAGCAAGATGAAGGGAGTGAGGGAGGAGAGTTCGCAGTGTGAAATCATGTTGAATGGTAGTGCAGAGTGTAGTAGGAAAGTTGCCCGTGGTAGAAAGATGGCTGGTGCAATTAAATCTTTGGTGAATATAAAGAGACTACGTCTTAAATACTATAAGTTTCTGTATGATGGTATGTTCTTACCAGTGTTAATGTATAACAGTGAAACTATGGTGTGGAATAAGAGGTATAGATCAAAGAGCAGTCCATCCAGATGGATAATCTTAGGGATATGTTAGGTGTGAGAAGAATTGATAAACTTAGAGATTGGGCGTATTAGGAAGTTGCGTGGTATGAAGAAAGGAGTAAATTAGAGAATAAATGCTTGTATTAAAAGGGTTTGGTCATTTAAAAGGTTGGATGGTAATCGATTTGTTAAGCGGTTATATTGTGGTTAGTGTGTTGAGAAGCGACCAGCTCTTAGACCAAAGAAAAAGTGGATTGAGTCGGTAAAAGAGTTTCTGAACGAAAGGAATGTGAATTTAACACAAGCAAGAAGAATGGTGCATAATAGGAGTAAATGACGTGGTTTTGTGAGGGGACGCGTTTGCGGGTCTGGTCTGGTCTGGCCTGGCCCAGGGGATGAACTCTGACAAGATGTCACCGTGGGAGTTTGTCGCGAAAAAAAAACAAAAAGTTCCAGGGTGGATTTTGGCTGTGACGAGATACCACAGTGGGGGTATGTCGTAGTGTGTGAAGCTTTGGTGTGGATTTTGACTATGACGAGCTAGCATTTAAGGTTAGGGGTATGAGGGGGGGGGGCTTTCTTTTCCACTAAGGTCATGTTCTTGTTCTTCTACTTATCTGTTATATTGTTATATTTCCGCACCCACCCAATCAATGGGGAGGCTGATAATGATGATGATCATATATATATATATATATATATATATTATTATATATATATATATTTAGACAGATATATATATATAATATATATTATATATACATTTAAAATATGATTAAAATATATATAAATATATATATATTATATATATATATATATATAATAACTATACATATATTAATATATATATAATATAATATATATATATATATATATATATATATATAATATATATATTATATATATTATATATATTATATATATATATATAAATATATATATTATATATATATATATATATATATATAATATATATATATATATATATATATATATAATATATGGATGGATGGGGTTAGAAAGAATTAGAGGTGGGGGTGGCAGGAAATGTTGTTAGAATGATGGAAAATGGAGACGAGTGGAGGGTGCCCTACCTATTATATTCGATGATTTGGTTCGTGTGGCGAATCTGAAGATAGTTGAGAGGAGTGGTAGAGAGATTTGGCAGGGTATGTAAAAGGAGGGTTTGAAAGTAACGTAGATAAGGTAAGGTATGTTGTGCAGTGAGGACAGTCTTCAGTGTAAAGTTATGTAGATGGTGAGCAGCTGGAGCAATGTCGAGTTTTAAATATTTAGGGTATGTGATGAGAGAAGGGAACGGATGATGCAGAGTGTAGTAGGAAAGTGTTGAATGCAGGAAGGTGCTGGTGCAATAAATCGTGGGTGAATGTAAAGGACTAAGTCTTGAGTTGCTAGGGTCTTTTACATGAGGGTATTTGTTACCTGTGTTATTGTATGGTAGTGAGACATGGTCTGGAATAAGAAATAGATAGATCTAAAAGTTCAATGTGTTCAGTATGGACAATCTTAGGGGCATGGTAGGTGTGAGGAAGAATTAATAAAATGAGGAATGAAACGTCATTAGAGAGTTGTGTGGTGTGAAAAAGGGGTAAATGAGAGAATAAATGAAAGTTATGTTGAGATGTTTTGGTCACTTGGAAAGGATGAATGATAGGTCAGTTGGTTAAGCGGGATGTTGTATAGTGAGAGTGTTTGACCGACCGCTGGAGACCGAAGAGAAAGTGGATTGAGTCGGTGAACGAATGTCTGAAGGAGAGAAAATGTGAGTTTGACAGAGGAATAAATTAAGGTGCATGATAGGAGAGAATTGCGGGGTTTTGTATGGGCATGTTGTGGCCCACTGGGCAAAGGAATGCAAACCCTTACATTGACGATTTGCCATAGTGAGGGGTCCGTCGCGGTCCCATGAAGCTTTAGGGTGGATTTTCTGTCTGTGACGAGCCTTTCACTAATTAATGTACAGAGGGGTGCTAAGGCTGGGCTTTCTTTTCGACATTTGCATACTCCTACTGCTTTTCTTTTTTCCCGATGCTTGAGCGCTCCTACTCCCAATCTTGGGAAAATAAGGTAGGTGAAGAAAGAAAGAAAGATATATATATATATATATATATATATATATATTATATATATATATATATATATATATTATCTGTATATATTTATATATAATAATCCAACTATTTTAATATATATATATATATATATATATATATATATATATATATATATATATAACTTATATATTTTATATATATATATATATATATATATATATATATATATTATATATAATATAATATATATATAATATATATATATATATATATATAAGATATATATATATATATATATATATATATCAGTGATGTAGCTTATACGAGACTCGGAGGCTCAATCTACCCAATTATTTTCATATATAAATTTTCCTTACTAATGAACCGATATATAATCAAGTACTTACAAAGAGCAACAATTTATTTTGTTTTTATCATATTTAAATAGTGAATTTTGCCAATAAGCGAAGATGAGAAAGACCACTGAAGCTAGAAATGTCTAGCATCACAGCTTGAGCAAAGGCGATGATTAAGTGTGGAATCACGGAAAGAAATGCGATAAAATGAGGCCGTCCTTTTATGACGCTAAGCTAAGAATCTTTCTCTCTCAATGAGACTAGATATGTCTCGCTTAAACTCTTGAGCAAAAACTATGATTGGAGTCAATAGACTCAGTTAAATGTGAAATCATGGTAAGAGAAACGATAAAATGAGTCTCGCCTTTCTCTCTAATTTCTGCAATTTATTGTTTACGGCATAATGCGTTATTACTCTACTCTTAATGCATGCTCACATATAAATAAAAAAAAAACAACCAACATAAGTAGCAAAACATTCTTTTCCCACACACACAAAAATTACATTTTCTCTAATCCCTTCTTACGCAGAAAGTCCGATCACCTGCCTTTGAATTAACTAAAAAGGTGATCTCGAGCATGCTGAATTACTTGAACTGAAGCAGAGCTTTCAATCAAACTGAAAAAATTTGTGTACCACAAATCGAATTAGACTGGAAACACATACCGTATACTATAAGACCTACTGAAGTAGGTAGTGAACCTCCCAATACAGAGACAGGTTGGGTTGCTACAAAGTCTGTATATATATATATATATATATATATATATATATATATATATATATATAAATTTATATATATATATATATATATATATATATATATATATATATATATATATATAATATTATATTATATATAAAAAGATGTAATATATATATATATATATATATATATATATATATATATATATATATATATATATATATATATATTTAATAAAATTTCTATTAAATGACCCCCATTTTTTGTTACTTTGCATAGTGATAGAATAAGGTAAAGTTAACGAGTTTGCAAAACACATTCTATTACTATATCTCATTTTCACAAACAGTTACAATATCATATCTGCGATGTTGAATATCTACTAAGTTAATATCTATGAATTTTCTTTTTTCCTGTTTAAATAGTACAACTACTGATCATCTTTCCTCAGGAGCCATCAACCAACTTTACAATAAATATTATATATAGATCTTTCCATAATAAGCAAGGCAGGAAACTTCTGGCCAGTTTTCTCTGTTATTTTCACGATCTTTAAACATAATCAAAATTCATTATTCATTTTTAATTCCTCTACTCCAACTATCCCCACTACACTACAAATAACTCATTTAAATAGTTCATCTTTTCTTCTGGCAAGCCTACTTAACTTCACTCTCTTCATCCCAATTTCTTTTTCTAATATTTTTTTTCTTTAATTTTGCCACTTCTTCAGTTAGTACCATACTCTTATTTCTTCTTCAAAGTTTTTCTATATCGTACTTTTTCAAAGTGCGAGACCTTAAACAATTCCTTTTTTTTTTCTTAAAAAGATCTTTTCCAGGGAAAAAAACTTATTCTTCTTACTCCCACCTACTCTAATTACACACAACTTTTCTTTGGGTCCTTGTAATGTAGCTTTTAATGAAAATCTGCTTTTTGCACAAAGTACCGTACCCCTTCAATTTCTCCGTCGACATCCCTACTTTCAATACTCAAATTACCCTTGTACATCTTACGTTATTTTCTTAATTTTCTTTAGACTCTTCAATATGTTAATACAACTTACAAGCAACACTTTTCATAGTTAAGCTTTTAATACAAGGACTGCCTTTTTCAAACTTCTTGTAAGCCAACTTTAGATTTACTCCTTTTTTCGCCCTTAAATGTCTACCGTTTCGTTGCTTTTACCATTTCTCAGACCGAGGATGTAACAACAAAAATAATTGTACAATAAATATTTGATTGTTTTTTTTACAGGAAACGGATGATAAATTTTTTATTTGTTAAGGTAAATAAATTTTGTTTCAAGATAATTGTTTAAAACAAATATTTAAATTTAATGAAGGGTTTCAAAATAAGTCTAAAACTATAGATTACATAAGATTTGTCTTTAAATAATAGAATATGGACAGTTATTAGATGTCAGAAAAGGATTCACTATTCCTTCCCCCCTCCCCACATATATATCACATATGCATTTAAACATAGCAACTATTGAGAATGTTATATTTCAATATTCTTCCAATTATTAAATTTTTTTTGGTTATCAGTAAGTTTCACTAATAATAATAATAATAATAATAATAATAATAATAATAATAATAATAATAATAATAATAATAATAATAATAATAATAATAATAATAATAATAATAATAAATAATAATAATAATAATAATAATAATAATAATAATAATAATAATAATAATAATAATAATAATAATAATAATAATAATAATAATAATAATAATAATAATAATAATAATAATAATAATAATACCTCGATTTCATAGAAATCTTCTTAACTAATTTGGAATGTGATTTTTCAAGCTTGCCTTTAGACTTCTCCAAATCTTGTAATACACTCTGTCGTTTCTGAGGAGAAAAATGGTAATGAACCTTTAAATATTTAGCAACCTACTGTAAGTAAGTAAAGACCCTCAAGATAAACAGAGCTAATAATAATTAATTAGTCTTACAAATTATTTTTATTTTCGAAATTGTAGGTTATGTTTATTTGTAAATTAATTTAAACAAACAAAGTTAATTGTCATAATTCAGGGGTCTCCAAATTTTTTAGCAAAATGGCCACAGTGACTCCTCCACTAAGTCCCAAGGGCCAAGACCTAGGTAGGTCATCATACCAAAGTTTGAATTCTAAGCTACAATGGTGATCTGAAAAGCGAAATATAGTGCGACTACTTTGCTCTTTGTGACTGTAGTTTCTTAAGTTTCTTAGTGAAAATACAATGTGTTTAATTGTGAGTGTTTAATTAAATTAAAAGTGTCTTTAAGATAAAACCAGTGTATTCCACTGAGGGCCGGATTGGCGGACCTCTCGGGCCGTCGTTTGGAACCGCTGATTTAATTGAAAGATAAAAATAAAAAATTTTATAAACCAAAAAATAAGTTAAAGATCAAAATTTACTTTATATAAGAGTAAATTTCGACCTCACATAATTTATGGGTGAAAAGACTAAACAGTTTAAACCGATTAAGAGAAAAGAGAAAATTTCACGGTAATCGAAGTTAAATCACATGATGCTAAAAAGAAAGTAATTGTTTCTGAGACAAATATACGCATGAGACACATTAAGACAAAAGCTGGTAGTGATGGTAATTTTTTAATACGGTTGAGTCATTCTCACTTAAATAGTGCATATAAGATAAAACAGGGTGAGCCTAAAAAGAGCAATTGATATTAGTATGAGAAGAGACAGTTTTAATAAGCAAAATTTAATACAAGATTGTAAAAATATGATTTATATTCTTCAAGCGTGTTAAGTAAATGTCAATTCGTAATAAACAAAATTATTTAAAAGATAATTTGCAAATTTTATTTCCATTCAGTTTAACAGTTTTAGTTTCAAGGAAAAGTATTTACACAAACATTTTACTATTATTTATGAACTAGGATAATGCCCTTGGGATATCGCCATAAACTTTCTCCAATCTCGTAAGTAATAATAATATTAATATGATTACTATCACCTAACCTAATATAAGTAACATCTACTAAAACAACTAAATAATCATAAATCTAAGGATATTTAGTACTTAAATATTACATATAATAGTAACATTATCAAATTTACAGACCAAGAAATATATTTATAACATTCTACTTACTCTCTCCATCTTCTGTTCTACTTCTTTAAGTTCTTTCTCGATTTTTTTCCTCTTTTCTTTTACACTCTTTAACTCCCAGAGTTTATCCAAATCCTCAGCTTTTATTTCAACAGTTTCTGTTTCATAAAAAAAAACGCAATTTGATTAAAAAAACACAGGAAATGGAAAAACATCTACTCAAGTTGTATATATAAATATATATTAGCAAAAAAGTAATGTTCCGCGTGTCGTAAGAGGCGATTTATGGGACAGAAGGAGGGGATAATATTACCTCCCATTGGGCATTTGGGATTTTGGGATATAGGGTACATCCCATGCCACACTAGTGCCCAATGATTCGTCCCTCTTGCGTTCATATCCACATTCTTCTTACACGGGAGTAGATTCTCCGTATCACATCCAGACCATAAAACAATACTACTATTACTTTTAGGTTAAATTTAAGTTTGAGGTCAAGATATGTGTGGTTGTAGAATAGGGTCCATCTGAGGGGGATGCTGAGGAGAGTGTGACTTTCTGGGATAGTCTGAATAATGTTTTGGATGAGGTGAGTAGGGGCTTCAGATTGATTGTGTTGGACGACTTAAATGGTTGGATAGGTGATCAAAAAAGAGATGCTATAGCAGGTGCTTTTGGGGATGTGGAAGAAAATAAGAATGATTGATATATTTCTGTGGTTAGAAAGGTATGTGTGTAAGTAATACATTCTTCGGGCACAAAAGTATTCATAAGTATACAAGAGTTAGGGTAGGTAGAGATGATATCGAAGTGAAAGGTAATATTGATTATGTGTCGGTGAAGAAGATGTTGAAGTATGAGATGGACGTTAAATCAGTGAGAAGGTTGGGGATGGGAATTTCAGATCATTATGTTGTTTTATGTAAGATTAAGTTAATAGGGGCATGGGTGGAGAGGAAAGAGATAAGGAAGGAAGTGATGAGAATTAAGAGTGAGAAGCTAAGTGAACAAGATTATAAGGAAAAGTAAGTGGGAGCGCTTGAAAATAAATCAATTGAATGTGTACAAGATAAAACTGAACAAATCTGGACGCAAATGAAGGAAGCCTTTGATAGTAGTGTAAAAGAAGTATGTGGACGTGCTAAAGTAGGAAGTAAGAATATCAATAGTGAGTGGTGGAAAGAAAAGGTGATGTAGGCGGTTAAAAGTGAAAAGGAAAGGTGGTTAAACCTTTTAAAAGTCAATGATGAGGTCTCAAGAAAAAGGTGTATGGAAATTCATAAGGAGGAAAAAAGGTAGACAAAAGTTGCATACGATGGAGGAAAAAAAGATTGAAATGAGCAATTTGGAAGGAGGCTGAATGGGGACTTGCAAGGGAATAGGAAGCTCTTCTGGAAGGAAGTTCGAAAGGATAAGAAAGAGAGTAAGGGGAATCATAATAGAATAATGAATAGGGATGGTACTTTCGTGACTGATGAAATGATTGTGAGGAGAATGTGTAGGGAACACTAAAATTTGCATAACATTGGCAGTAATGAAGAGGTGATAGCGAATGTGTGTGAGTTTGATGGTGTAAGAAGAATTAGATAGTTTAGGGATGAAATAATTAGTAGGGAGGTAAATCAGCAGGTACAGATGGAATTACTGGTGAAATGATCAAGAAAGGATGCGAGATTTTGACTGACTGGATATGGAAGTTGAGGGCATAGTTCCGAAGGATTGGAGGAGAGCGGTCGTAGTATCATAAGGGAGCTAAAAAGAACTGTAGGTATAGGGGAATTAGTTTATCGAGTGTTGTAGGAAAGATATTTGCTGGTATTTTGGTTGAAAGAGCACTTCGAGCGACTGAGGGATTGATTGGTGAAGAACAAGGAGCATTTAGAAGTGGTAGATGATGTTTAGATAAAATTTTCACATCGAAACAAATGAGTGAGAAAATGAAAGAATAAAGTGAACTTAGGTTTAATGGACTTGCAACAAGCGTGTGACAGGATTAATAGGGAAGCTTTGTGGCTTGTGTTAGTGATATATGGTGTTGGTGGTAGGCTTTTAAATGGAATCAAAATTATGTAAGTCGATAATGAATCTTTTGTAGGAATAAAAGGAGTGGAGAGTGAATAGTTTAATATTAATAATGGAAGGAGGCAAGGATGAGTAAGGTCTCCATGGCTATTTAATTTGCATATAGATGGGAGTATTGAAAGAATTAGAGGTAGGGGTGGTAGGAGATTGTGTTAGACTGATGGAGAATGGAAGAGAGTGTAGAATGCCCTACTTGTTTTACGCTGAATGATTAGGTCTTGTGTGGTGAATCTGAAGAAAGTTTAAGAGGATTGGTAGAGTGGTTTTAAAGTAAGTGTAGGTAAGAGTAAGTTGATGGTAGTGGGTGAGGAGAATCCGCGCTGTGAAATCATGTTGGATGGTGAGTACCGGGGTTTATATATTTAGGTTATATGTTGAATGAAAAGGGAACGGATGACGCAGGATGTAGTAGAAAAGTTGTCAATGGTAGGAAGGTGGCTGGTGCAATTAAATCCTTGGGGAATTTTAAGGGATTAAATCTGGAGTGCGTGTGCTTGGGTTAAATTATGGTGTGGAATAAGAGGTATAGATCTAAGGTGCAATCTGTTCGGATGTATAATCTTAGGTGTGTGTTAGGTGTGAGAAGAATTGATAAAATAAGTAAGGAATGTGTTAGTGAGTTATGTTGTGTGAAAAAAGGAGTAAATGAGAGAATAAACGAGAGTATATTGAGATTATTTGGTCATATGGAAAGGATGGATTATAATCGGTTGGTTAAGCGGATGTATAGGGGTGAGTATGGTGGGAATCGACCGGCTGAGAGACCAAGGAAAAAGTGGGTGAGTCAGTAAAGGAATGTGTGAAGGAAAGGGATGTGAGTTTGGCAGAAGCGAGGAGAAAGATGTATAATAGGAGTGAATGGCGGGGTTTTGTGATGGGGTATTGTTGTGTGCGTGGCCTAGGGGATGAACCCCACATTGACGAGATAATACAGTGAGGGCTCGTCGCAGTCTTGTGAAGTCCTAGGGTGGATTTTTTTTCTTACTGCGACAAGCTCTTACTTAAGGGTATAGAGAGGATGGTGTGTGCGGCTTTCTTTCAACTTACGTCATGCTCTTCTAATTAACTATCATATTTTCTGTGAATGTTACGCACCCCTACCCAATTGGAAAAAAAATTTGAGGATAAAGAAAGAAAGAAGTTAGTGTTGAGCTGTCTCTGATTCCAGGGTCGGGTCTGAAGCGAGCGCTGATGTGATTTTTCTTTTGGTTACAAGCTGGGGATTGAAATATAGAAGTGTTCCGGAATTAGGTGCATGTGTTTTTTAGAGCTCTAAAGCAAGGAGCATGTACATCATAGCCGCTCAGAAAGCCCCCCAAAACTACGAAGTATGCATCTTAAAAATATTAAACTCTGAAACCAGTAAAGGTTGCAATGTATGCAACTTTCGCATATTTCAGATTGATGGATTAACAAAGCCTTAAGATAAATAGTAAAGAAGGATTTTCACCACAAAATGACATATGAAGACAACATATTTCCGTAACAAATGGTATTTTGTCCACAAATTTTGATTCGAGAAAAATATTATGTGAAGAGTTTAACTTATTGCTCAACAGAGTGGTTACAATCCCAAATGAGAACTTACTACTTATCTAGACGACCATGTTATGAAACTATTTACTTAATAACAAAGCGCATTGCAGCTTAAACTGAATTTTAATACTGAATGGTGTAGCTAGAGGGGAACTTATGCCAAGATTTACAGAGCGCCGCTTCAGACCTGGAGATGAACTATAATTTTTTTTCCATAACTTGGGTGAAGTCGAAACTAAGGTCAAAGGAGTTCGAGATTTCGAATATATATATATATATATATATATATATATATATATATATATATATATATATATATTTTTTTATATATATTTATATATATATATATATATATATATATATATATATATATATATATATATATATATATATATATATATATATATATATATATATATATATATATATATATATCTTCTTCTTCTTCATCTACCTTTTTTTCCCAAGATTGGGAGTAAGGTGCGTTACATGCATCGGAAAAGAAAAGCAGTAGGATAATATGACAAAAGTCGAAAAGAAAGCCCAGCCTTGCCGCCCCCTCTGTACCATTAATTAGTAAGAACTCGTCGCAATCAGAAAATCCACCGTAGAACTTCACGGGACCGCGACGGATCCTCACTATGGTAAATCGTCAAGTGTGGGGTTCATCCCCTGGCCCAGGTGGGCCACAACCATACCCCCTTCCAACACCCCGCCATTCTCTCCTATCATGCACCTTTCTTCTCGCCTCTGCCAAACTCACATTTCTCTCCTTCAGACATTCCTTTACTGACTCAATCCACTTTTCTTCGGTCTCCCAGCCGGTCGGTTCCCAACGCACTCACCACTATACATCCGCTTAACCAACCGACTATCATTCATCCTTTCCACATGACCAAACCATCTCAACATACTTTCATTTATTCTCTCGTTTATCCCTTTCTTTACAGCACACAACTCTCTAATACGTTCATTCCTCATTTTATAAATTCTTCTTCACAAACACCTCCTTTTACACACCCTGCCAAATCTCTCTACCAATCTTCTCAAACTCTCTTCAGATTCGCCACAAAGAACCAAATCATCCGCATATAATAGGTAGGGTACCCTCCACTCATCTCTATTCTCCATCATTCTAACACCATTTCCTGCCACCCCCACCTCTAATTCTTTCATAACCCCATCCATATATAAATTGAATAACCAAGGAGACATAACACAACCCTGTCTCACTCCGCTATTAATACTAAACCAATCACCTTTGACACCATTTATTCTTACACACGCCTCACTATCCTCATACATACTTTTGATTCCATTCAGAAGCTTACCACCAACACCATATATCACTAACACCTGCCATAGAGCTTCCCTATTAACCCTATCATACGCCTGTTGCAAATTCATAAAACCTAAATACAATTTATTCTTCTTCTCCCTCATTTTCTCAATCATTTGTTTCAATGTAAAGATTTGATCCACACATCCTCTACCACTCCTAAACGCACCTTGTTCTTCACCAATCAGTCCTTCAGTCACGACGCACTCTCGACCAAAATACCAGCATATATCTTCCCTACAACACTCAATAAACTTATTCCCCCTTTATCTCCCTTACCCTTATATAAGGGTACTATTACTGCTCTCCTCCAATCCCTTGGAACTATACACTTCATAACCCCTTTTAAGTACCAAATTCAACCAATCAATCACCATCTCGCCTCCTGTTCTTGATCATTTCACCAGTATTTATCATACCTGCAGATTTACCATTCTTCAACTTTCTCCTACCTATTACCTCCTCCTTGCTAATAACCTCATCCCTAAAATACCTATTCCTTCTGCACCATCAAACCCACACACATTCATCATCACCTCTTCATTACTGCTAATATTAAGCAGATTTCCGTCGAAGTGTCTTTCCACACTCCCCTCACATCCATTTCTATCAGTTACAAAAGCACCATCCCTAATCATTACTCTGAGTAGGTTCTCTTATTCTCATTCTTAACCTTTCGCACTTCCTTCCAGAAGAGCTTCCTATTCCTTATAAGTCCCATTCATCCTTCTTCCAAACTGTTCATTTACCTTTCTTTCTCCTACGTATGCACCTTTTAGTATTTTTTTTTTCTCTCCTTATATAATTCCAACCATCTTTCTTTGAAACTTCATCATTGGCTTTAGTACATTCAACCACGCTTCTTTTTTACTTTTAACCACTTGCATCACCTCTTCATTCCACCACTCACTGTTAACATTCTTACTTCCTACTTTAGCACATCCACATACTTCTTTTGCACTGCTAACAATTGCTTCCTTCATTTGCTCCCAGATTTGTTCAGTTTCAACTTGTTCACAATCAACTGATTTACTTGCAGTCGCGCTCTTAAATACTATCCTTATTACCTTGTTCTACTTTTAACTTCTCACTCTTAATTTTTACCTAATTTCCTTCCGTATCACCTTCCTTCATCCAAGCCCCTCACTAACTTCACTTTTACATAGAACAACATAATGATCCGATAATCCCATTCCTAAACCTCCCTCACTGATTTAACATCCAACACATACTTCAACATCTCCTTCTTCACCAACACAAATCAATCATACTTTTCACTTCGATACCATCTCTACCTACACCAACTCTAGTATACTTATGGATACTCTTTGTGTTTAAAGAAAGTATTACTTACACACATACCTCTCTCCTCACAGAAATCAATCACCTTCCTACCATTCTCATTTTCTCCTGACATCCCAAAACCACCTGTTATACCATCCCTTTTTTGATCCCCTATCCAACCATTTAGGTCATCCAACACAATCAATCTGAAGCTCCTACTCACCACCCCATCCAGAACATCATTCAGATTATCCCAAAAAATCGTACTCTCTTCAACGTTTCCCTCAGATGGACCATACGTCACAACCACACATACCTTGACCTTTTCAAACTTAAATTTAACCATTAGAATTCTAGGACTCACACACACAAAGTCTACCATAGCTCTGTACCACAAGTCACTCATCAAAATTGCAACTCCTTCTCTCCCCCTCTCATTCCTTTCCACACCAGCACACACATTTCACACCACACCACTCATTTTCACCGTTTCCTTTCATCTTTTGTTTCAGTCACAGCGAGCAAATCAAATTTGCCCTTTCTAAATACATCCATCACCTCTCCTCTTCCCCTACACATTTATTCCTCTGACATTCCATGTACCCATACGATTCATACAATTTCGCCGAAAATTAGAAGGCCGTTTACGGCGATCACGACCATCTCCGAGGTTTGCATCAGCATTCCTAGCAAGAGATAGGTGGTAGTGGGCAGCCAACCCAACTACCCCGTCTTTTAGTCGCCTTCTATGACACGCAGGACATACGATGTGGGCAATTCTCCCCCACACATAGGGATATGAGTAGTAGGGATGTCTGTAAGGTGTTGTCTAGAAGAGAGGTGTGTACTTTAAGTATGTGTATATGATATGTGGATAAATGGTGGTCAGTAATATGTTGCCTGGAGGATGAGTGTGTAAAGAATATGAACGCAAAAGAGAAAGGTGCACCATTAAAAATGGAGGTAATTTCAACGCTTCGAGTATGTACTTCCCTATATATATATATATATATATATATATATATATATATATATATATATATATATATATATATATATATATATATATATATATATATATATATATATATATATATATATATATATATATATATATTCTTTTTTTCTTTCTTCACCTTCCTCTTGCCCCAAGATTGGGGGTAAGGTGCTGTACAAGCATCGGAAAAGAAAAGCAGTAGGAGAACATGACAAACGTCGAAAAGAAAGCCCAGCCTTACCGCCCCCTCTGTACCATTAATTAGTGAGAGCTCGTCACAGACAGAAAATCCACCCTAGAGCATCATGGGACCGCGACGGACCCTCACTATGGTAAATCGTCAATGTAAGGGTTCATCCCCTGGCCCAGGTGGGCCACAACCATGCCCCCATACAAAACCCCGCCATTCTCTCCTATCATGCACCTTTATTCTCGCCTCTGCCAAACTCACATTTCTCTCCCTCAGACATTCGTTCACTCAATCCACTTTCTCTCTTCTTCACTTCCAGCCGGTCGGTTCCCAACACACTTCTCCACTATACATCCGCTTAACCAACCGGCTATCAATTATCCTTTCCACATGACCAAACCATCTAATACACTCTCATTTTCTCTCATTTTACTCCTTTCTTCACACCTACACAACTCTCTAATATGTTCATTCCTCATTTT
>JABUQX010064432.1:67500-75000 GCA_015478945.1 Trachelipus rathkii | reverse complement strand
ATTAAAGCGTTTATCGGTAAAGAATGTAACGTAAGTTAACGTTAATCGTTAACGTTAACCGTCTTCAAAATATGAAGGAATAGTAATAATAATTGTTAATTTCTTTTTTAACTATTACAGATATTCAAATTATTTTAAATAGTCTTAATTAGTTTTAAAACAAGTATGTATATATTTTTTATAAATTACAACGCTTATTAGGCATACTTCTTATATTTTTTCACTAGTCACAAAAAGAATAAGTTCAAGAACGAACAGTAGTTAATGACTCATTGAACGGGCAACAGTCACTATCTTTTGTTTCTTCAGCGAACCAATAAGAAATGAGAATACAGCATAAGAAAAACATGCTAAACATTACTAGACGGGATTATAGCCGTGTAGGAATAAACACATTTTGAGCCACTGAGAGTAGCGTTTAGGAAATTTTGAAAAAAAAAAGTTTATCTGTTATCGAAATCGAATCTAATACTAAAATCTGATAAGAAAATATTTTATAAACTCGTAAATTAAGGTAATGGTTAACGGATGTAGGGGAAAATTTTAACTCTAACGTTAATTCACCAAATGTAACTATTATAGTCCCACATTTTTCGAATTAACGAGTCCTTTGTTTTAAAGTTAATGTGAAAAAATTAACAAGTTAATTAAGGGATTAACGCTTTTAACCCGTTAATGCCCACCTTTATATATATATATATATATTTATATATATATATATATATATAAAAAGTATATATATATATATATATATATATATATATATATATATATATATATATATATATATATATATATATATATATTATATATATATATATGTATATATATATATATATATATATATTAGTCCAAATATTATGACGAGTCTGAGTATAAATTCAAGTGCAAAATCTAATTTAAAAAATATGGATATTCCTTATGCCAAATACATTTTTTACATAACAAATATAAGAAACCGAACTAACAATGTATAACTTTTAATTAAAACGGGTATTTTTGGCAAGATTCCAGAAATTAGGTCAGAAGTAGAACCAAGGAGTTACGCTCACTTTCGTCTAGTGAAAGGGCTCTTTATCCGTACAATAATATCTAAAGTTGCAACAATTATGAACTGTGTGAAAATATACAAGAGTGATAGAAGAATAAGAATTTTTCCATTCTCAGTCTCTAATCTGAATGACAAGAGAACAAGAGCAATCGAACCTGAATTTTGAGAGGAAAAGGTTTAGTTTAATTAATGTACCTGCCATCTCAATAGCTATTACGGTCCCCGTTTCAACAACGGCAGACATCTAAACGTTCTAGGAGTCAAAGAGGAAATTTCAAAGAGAGCTAAGTAGAAGCATCACAGGGTCCTCAAATTAGCCCGCCGAATTAAAGTACCAGAAAAATATGCTTAGGCCAGGGGGGTGATGCTGGAGAAAGTATTAAAATTAAGAGCTATAAATTTTTTGTCAAAAAAGTGCGATCCGATGATGAAGCATTTATATAACTTGGGGGACAAGTGTTGAAGCATAGTTAAAAAGAGTTCAAGTAATGGTTATAATGGTTAAGTTTGTGCATAGGTCTTCTAATCAACGGTTTCAGATCGTTAAGAATGCTTTAGCCTCATCCACACTTCTTTAAGTATGAAGTATGAGAAGAGCCAAACCACTCAATCTTGTAAACAGTGAAATTCCAAGTGTACAGATTATTGTGTTTTATGAAAAATATGAAATATAAAATAATAGTATAGTGATTCCTAATAATTGTACTCATACTGAATATTTTTGCAAGTAATTAAATTTTTTTTTATTAAGTAATCAATAGCGATATTAATGGAGCAAATAAATCGGAAATAAAATTAGGCTGCACAACTATTTCTCCCGTAAAATCGGGTGAGTGTGTTTATCCTATGTAATCGAAAAATATTTCATTGTATACAATGACAAAATGATAAAAACAAAGAGCCTGAGTTGTCGAAAACAAGACAAGCTACAAAAAATCGTAATTTTTTGTGGTTAGATTAAAATATTTGGTTTTGTTCAATCACGGAGTCAAAAAGAAATTCAATTGTAATATATTAAAATGCAGCTTATAAAAGACAGGACGAGATGTTATTATTATTGGCACATATGAAGTGTTTATCAACATTGCAATCAAAGCCTGTCATCTATAATTGATCATCAAGTTTGCTCTCAAAGACTGCCATCTCTAACTGATCACAAAGTTAAAGGATTGTGTATATAAACTTAACATATCTGGACTTCTTCATTTATGTACAAATGTTGGAGGGAATGTATCAATGTAATAATAAATATAAATTGTAAAGCGATTCCTTTTACAATTTTTCAATACCATAGTTTATCATAAAAATAATAATAAAGTAGAAGAATTACAGTTATAAAATTGGCATTATTTTTTTCCTGTAGTAAATTTGCGTTATATGAACTTTTGAGGCGTACAACGCCCCCTCCTTGAATAGAGCTCTGCCCGTGAATGGTGGTGACAACTGTATTAAAAAAAAACTAGTGTTTCACTGTCCATAGGGCATCAACAAGCGTTTGGATAGTACTTTCCCATACACTATATATTCTTTTACTAAAATTAATTTTATTCTTTCCCCATACACTCTACTCTCACCAAAATTAATCTTATCTTCTTCTTTCGATTCTTCACCGATGCTCTGATACATATGTTTGACTGGTGATAAGTTCAAGGACTTTGGTAATTACTTCAGCACTCGAACATTGTTTTCGTTGAACCATCGTGTTGTTTTACCGTATTGTAGTAAAGAGTGTGATATTGTTGGGTATAATCTGGCGTATCCCAGTTAAACAAATTAAATCGGGCAATTCATGTACTTCCTTTAGCATAGGTAAAGAACATTGACTATTCATACGACCTTCTCACATGTACATCTCTCTGACAAAGACTTGACATGCAGCTCCATTCTATGATACTACTTCCATCAAGTTCAATACTAGTTATCATCCTTTTGATCAGCTTATCTTTGCATTTGTTGGAGGATCTGCGCGTTGAGTTTTCGCAAAGCAATATAACAAAAAGATACATATTGTTATAAAACCCAAACCGTTTAAGAGAATAGGGGCCACTATATCTGTAAATATCTATACCTTTCCCTCAATAAGGGGAGGAAGTAGCGCATCTGAAGCAATGATTACACTCCTCTGGGCATATATGGAGTGTTTGGGTACATTCCATTGAGCTCTCCAGTATCCAATGGTTGGCCCCTTTTCGCGCTCATCTCCACATTCATCTTATATTGGAGTAGGTTCTCTTTTATTCACAAACCATTAACACTATTACAGACAACACTTTTTTTTTATATTTTATAACTAGCCTCGGAAAAGGCAAGAGGGGTGTCTTCAACACATTGCCCTTCACTCCCTCCTCTCCCATCACCACTTGCGAGTTGACGGTCTCCAGTAGTGGGATTGAAGCCGTCACGAAATTACCGGCTTGTTCTGATGCACGTTCTTCTATCTTTATTAATTTCTGAAACTTTGTTGAACATCACCTCTCCTCCTCTAAATTCCATCTCTTATAACCGAAACTCAGGTGTATGAGAGTGCTGACACCAAACCCTACTCTCTTCCCTCTTACTGTCTCTCTCTCCTCAATGGCCGAAGGTGGCTTTTGGGCTTATGTGTGGAACGATTTTGTTGGGTTTTCATGTCTTCAATTTGGAATCTTCCGAATGTTCTACCTTATGGCTAAAGCTATCTGTCAATCTACTAATAAATTCATCTATTCTATCTATCAATCCCCTGACTCAACTGACTATCCTAAATTCTTTGACTACTTAAATTCCAAATTAGAACACATCCTCTCTTCTCCACCTTTCTCAGAAATCAGCATTCTTGGTGATTTCAACGTTCACCACCGTAAATGGCTTTCTTCTGATTCTCAAGCTACAGCTAGTGGAGTTGCCTACACTTTTCTATCCAGAATGACCTCGAGCAGTTGGTGCTGGTCCCTACTCGTATCCCTGATCGTCTTCGAGATGAACCCAACATTTTAAACCTTTCCTTAACCTCCAATCCTATTTCTTATTCTGTTAAATATTTCCCCCTCTGAGTTCCTCCAATCACTTTCTTATCTCTGTATCCGGTTTTATCTCTTCAAGTTCTTCGCAGGAAAGACCTTCCCTGTTCCCTGTGGCGAGGAAACAATTTTGACACCTCGGTGTTGCAAACTGGTTGCACTTGCGGTCGTACTTCTTTGATTTCCCATGGGATGACTACTTGACTACTACTAATGAAGGGTCCCTCGGAGGTTTCTGAACGCACAACCGAGGTGATTTTCACTGGCATGTGGGCAATAATTCCATACTCTTTCCCTTCGACTAAAATTAAAGCCTTAAACTCCGCTTGTTCTCGAGCTATTAGCAGCAGGGATACTGCCTTCTTGAATTCCCGTAGTCTTCAAATTACAGAAACCCATTCAACTCATATTTCAACCCGGAATCGTGTAAAATCTATTCTTCGTGGCACAATAAATCTTTTCTCAATGGAAAATGCAATATTTTCCTGGTTCCTCTTCATCAAGCCTTTTCTAGCATTCCACAAAAAAAAAAATACTAACTATAACTTTTCTTCTTTCTCTTTCTTTCTTCTAGTGCCTTCCGATGGCACAACTGCCATTTTACCTTCTACTAAAGCTGAGCTTTTCGCTCAAACTTTCCCCTTTAATTCCATTCGACGATTCCGGAGCTATTTCTTATTCTCCGCCATACTCCAACTCATTTACGCCAAGTATTGTAATTTCTTCTAAAGATGCCATTTCTGTTCTCTCTGAGCTTTTAACACAAAGAAGACGTGTGGTTTCTGACCTGATACATTATTCCTCCTGTTTCTTAAATTTTGTGCATCAGAGCTTGCATTCTGCCTTGGTTAAATATTTCCTCTCTGTCTATCCACTTCAAAACTCCCTTCCATTTGAAGAGGTACGCTCATCCCTCTCAACCCTCGAACTAGTCATATTGCTATAACCTCCTCCATTATCTCTAAAGTTTCCGAATCTATCGTTAAGAGGAAGATTTGGAAACTTCTCAATTCTCCTAATCTTACCTCTGATCACTCGCATGGCTTTCGTAAGAAACGCTCTACTCCCTCTCTCTCTCTCTCCTGATCTTCTTTCTTCTCTCTCTGATTCTTGTTCCTCTCTTCTTCGGCACTTCGGTCAACCCTTTGTTGTGGCACTAGACATATCGAAACACTTCGATGGAGTTTGGCACAAAACTTTGATTTATCTAAACTTCCCTCCTTCGGTATCTATTCTTCTTTCTGATTTCCTTTCCGATCGTTCTCTATAGCACCTGTTGCAGACAGCCACCATTCATCCTTTAAATCTATAAATAGTGGTGTTCCTCAGGGTTCGGTCGTAGCACCAACTTTTCTTCTATTTTTCATTAATGACCTTTACTCTTTTCACCACGTCTTCTATGCACTCTTATGTCGACGACTTCACCCTTCATTAATCCTACCAATTTGAGAAACGCCCACGTCCACACTTAACAGCAAATAGTCGATGCCAGGAGGGTGGCCATGAAGCAACTGATCTCTGACCTTTTTCGGATCTCTAATTGATTCAAGGAAAATATAGTAGTTTTCAATTCCTCAAAAACACAGTTCCTTCGTTACTCTATTAGATCTTCTTCGAAAACACATAACTCAAACCTTTGTCTGTCTTTAATATTCTTGGCTTTTCTTTTTATTGTAATCTTAATTGGAAGAATCACATTACTTCTAAACAAGCTTCTAAGAGGTTGGATGTTCTGCGGCGCCTTCAGAATTTCTTCACTCCACCACAGCTGCTGGCTCTTTATAGGAGTGTCGTTCGCCCCTGTATGGAGTATGACTCACACGTCTGGGTTGGTTCCACCCACACAGCTCTCCTTGAGAAGGTGGAGTCTAGGCCTTTTAGTCTTATCAACTCTCCTGCTCTCACTAACTCTCTCTCCACTCTCTATCTGCCGGTCGAATTGTATTACAACAACGGATATGGTTCTTCTGAACTCTACTGTAGCACACTTCCTCCATTGAGAAGGGCTTTGTGCAACACGCCTATCAACACAGTCTTATTCTTTCTCTGTCCAACTCACTCACCCCAGACTACTCCACTGGTAAAGTCGGGAACACACTCCCTTTATCTATTTTCCCCAACTACCTTTCCCTTGCACACTTTCAAACGCTGTGTATCGGAACATATCGGTATTTAATTTAATTTGACCCTGGCTTGGGAATTTCCCTCCCCGACTCTGGTTGAATTTTGGTAGGCATCCGATACTTTCCCACCGGGGGAGATATAATAAAAATCGTCGACGCTCCAGTCTTTCAATATTTTCCCCACAACCACCATATTTTTTATGTATCTACATTAAAATATAGTTTGAGTTATTTTACACACATGTTGGACAACACTCACACGATGTGTCCTTACCATTTGTGCATTTACAGTGTAATGATGATAATTTTTTTTGTTTTCACATGAAAGCATCATATCACGGTCTTTTCATTTTTATCGCGATCAAGAACACAATGCCATTCCTTGTCAATTCTCATATTAATACCTCACATTAATATCAAATTAAATACAAATTGTTCATCAACACCATCACAATAGATTTCAAAAAAGCATTCTCCGCGTAATCTTTCTAAAATTAACTATTATATCCAACCCTTAAAACCCTAAAAATCGTTTTTTAGTTAATAGTTCTTTTCCAAGGAAAAAAAATTAAATAATTGTGTCCAGAATAACTCTACAGATTTTAAAATTAACGAAAGTAGATATTTTGAATAACGACAAACTTAAATTTTAATTTCATTCAATAGGATACGAACTATAAAAGATACTGAAATTTTAAAAAGGTTTCGTTTATGACTTTATCTGAAGCTATGATATTATGTGTTCCATCTTGGGGTAATTTAAAATGTTACTCTACTTCTACTGGTAATAATACTAATACAATTGCTTTTCTTCTTTTCAAAAGGAAAAAAGGTAATAGCAAATAAAAGAAAATCTAATAGAAATGAAAATTATGCTTAGGAGCTAGTTTAATTTAAGCTAAGAAACACTCTGATAAGTAAACTAATAAGAGTCAATTGTACCAATAGAAAAAGTGTTACAATATGCTTTACATTTACACTATACATTTACAATAATTAACATACTGAATCAATTAGACTGATGAATACTGAATGAATAATTTTATAAACAATTTTAAACTTTATTCATGAAAATAAAAAACTCACTTCCTCACCTTCTCATCTTCATCTTCGAACACTTCAAGTTGGTGGCTTCTCTTCTCGATCTCATTCTGGTACTTTATGGGGTTGGCTAAAGCCTCGGCAAAGTCACTCAAGCCGTCAGGTACATAATCTCCAACCTGAAAATTTAAATAACGCTGAAGACGTTCACCGGCATAACTAGGAAATTTTTGTGGAGGGGCCCACAGCCTCCCTATCTGAAAATTTCAGTATGCCTGCTATGAGT